>JADLZN010004010.1:0-292911 GCA_018155175.1 Sinocyclocheilus anophthalmus | reverse complement strand
AGCCTCGAGAGGCTGGTTCCCTTAGTAGGTTTTCTGGTAGCGTGGAAACTTCTATCAAATATCTCAAAATGGGTCTTGCAGATTGTAGAGAAGGTTACAGAACCCAGTTCGGTTCTCGTCTGCCTCGTTTCAACGGGGTCATCCCCACACTAGGTGGGCCCCGAGCAGGCTCTGGTAATGGAACAAAAGTAGATACTCTCTTGAGGAAGGGGGGCATAGAACGTGTTCCGCCTCTCGAGAGATCGTCCGGGTTCTACAGCCGTTACTTCAACGTTCCGAAGAAGGATGGGGGGGTTGAGTCTGATCTTAGATCTCCGTCTTCTGAAACGCGCTATCAAACGGCTTCAGTTCAAGATGCTCACTATCAAACAGATAGTATCTCAAATCCAGTCCGAGGACTAGTTTGTTACGATAGATCTCAAAGACGGGATTAATTGGGTAATCCATGTTACCCATCCGCCCGTGGCAACCAACGGGCATGGGGAAGTTCCTGATGTTTTCTTTCGGGGGCGAAGCATACCAATATGGAGTTCTTCCCTTCGGCCTGTCACTCACATCCCACACTTTCACGAAGTGTGTGGATCCTGCTCTGGCTCCACTGCGACTATTCAGGCTCGCCTACATATCCAATGGGTATACGACGATATGGTGGTCACTACTAGCTCAAGTCTGAAACGCATATGAGCGGCTCGGCGATCGAGATGTCCGTCCTCGGCCCATATACTAGAGCAGGGTTAAGACTAAACGCGCACATAAGAGGTGGTTATCTTGAAGGATGCATAACCGCACGTAACAGAGAAAACACTCTTAGAAAATTTCGGGCGGTGTGGGCACTCAAAAACCTTGATGCGGCACGTCTGTCTCCTGCTTGATCGAGTCAATCCTCATCGTGACAGGTCAACGAGAGTAAAGAAAAACGACACAGGTCACTCGCGTGTCAAACAGTTTCAGGGCTGTTGGGCCTGTATGGCAGCGGGATCCAACGTAATACCTTTTTGCCTGCCTGTACTGATAACGAAGGCGGCGTGGCGATGGTGGGGTTTACAGAACCAATGGATTTTTCCCCGATAGTAACCGCGCTTATGCGGGCAAAGATCAAGGTCCCACGCGTTCCCTGGTAGTTCCAGGGGCCCCAGATGTGGTAGGATGGCTCCATTGATCCGTCAGCGTAACAAAGCATAACGGAACGGATGCCTAACTCTAACGGGCTGGGAGAGAGTCTGAATCCATGAGTGGGAACTCTGCGCCAGGTGTGCTGGGTGGTAAGGCCATCATCGGGGGGTCTGGGAAAAAATTTGGCCCCTCAACTTCCGGGTGACAACAAAAAAATGGTCTGAACAAAACGTGGGGGGGTTTACGAGCTCTGACACACTTCCTTCCAGACTTAAGGGGGCATCATGTGCTTGTCCGCACAGGCTACACATCGGTGGTCTCCTAAATCAATCGGAAGGGGGGTCTGCGTGTCGCGGGCGACCTTGTACAAGAGCTGCGCTGCCATATCCTTCTGTGGGCTCCGGGGGGAAGCTTCCTCTCAGGTCAAGAGACAATTAATATCCCTAGGGTATCTAATCAGAGGCAGATATCCCTGTCTAGACATGGTGAGCACCGGGGGGATGGAGTGCTCCACCTGAGTGGGAGCTTTTGAGGGACATTGGGGCCGGGCCCGGAAGTGGAGATTGGTGGTGCTATTTGGTCGCAGGAACTACCCGGCCTATCCGCTCTGGTTTCTCCCTCACGGCCTGGCCAACTCATCCACTGCGGCGATGGAGTGCAAGGTGGGTGCGACCATTCCGTGGCCGTGATGCTGCGTCTGTATGCTTTTGGCCCTATGTCCCCCCTAGTCGCTCTGCCCCTTGATGATCTGGAAGGGTAAACCCGGGATGGGGTGGTCCTAATCGTGTTCTATAGCGCGCCACTCTGGCCGGCTCGAGTAATGGTACTACTTCGGGACTTTGGTGTCACCTCCTCGAGGGTCTCTAACCCGGGGCAGTGGGAGGATGGGGTCCGTGTGGGACAGTAGGTACCCGGGGGGTCGGCTCTCTCGGCGTGGTTGGGGGCCCGGCCCGATTCCATTTTCACCCGCGCGCCGATTAGTGTGAGACTGATGAGGCCGGTCACCCTGAGGGGTTCCCAGCTCGCTAGCATGCTGTGGTTTAGAATGGCAACTAGAGGTTGGTGAGACTAGCTCCAGTCTATAGCTCCGCCAAGGGGGTAAGCTACGCCGGGTTGAGGTGGAAACTTTTCGCTTCATGGTGCGGAAAGCGACTGCAGGACCCAGTCAACTGCCCAATGGGTACAGTTCTGGAGTTTCTGCAGGAACAATTCTCCGCAGGGTTATCTCTCTCCACTCTGAAAGTATACGTGGTGCCCTTAGCTGCTTACCACGCCCTTCTGAGTGGTCAATCATTGGGAAGACGGCACCCGACGAGTTATTGTCACTCGTATGTCCGGTACCGTGGTAACCCTGAAGGCTTGATGCTGGTACAAGCGCACTAAGTTGCCCTCGTGGGTCCTGGCTGTGGTATCTAAAGTGAGGGGCTTAATGCAAGGCCCCCTTTGACCCCAGTAGTATAATTTTTCCGTAAAGTTGGTCACACTCAAAACCATCTATTCTCCTCGCTATTTGTTCCAGAGGGACGGGTAATGTCCCTAAGTTCCCACTTCTTCACCAGGAAGCCCCTAGATACTAAAATCGGCAATTCTGTCCTCATCCGTTCCCTGAGTAGGACCAAGAAAGCTAATATGCGTCGGCGTGGGTGGCAGTAAATTCGCGAAAAAACACATGACCGCGTTACGCACAGCCAGAGCGTGTGCCCTGTGGCGTAAGCAGGATCAGCTATATTTGTGGTGATGTTATTGGTCCGGCCAAAGAAAGAGTCTCGTCCACCAAGCAGGGCCATAGAGTAGGTGGGGAAGTGAATGTAAGGGTATGTCAAACCATGAAGGTGATTACTCTCTAACCGAGGGAACCAGAAGAACGAGCCTAAAAGCATCTCTTTGGCACATACTTCCCCTGCAGGCCTTCCAAAGCGCTAACTTTACGAAGCTGGTTGCGAACTGTGCCGGATGAGCTAATGTTAGATACTTTCTGAGTGGCTAGGAATACGGTCACAAAAAAACAACAGAACAAATCCCCAAACCGAAGAAAGCCGGGGGGGGGAGGGGGGGGGGGGGGCCGCATGCTGACGTCTACAACTCCAATCCATTGTGGACTGATTTGACAGCGTGCTTCAGGACAGCGCGTTCACGCATGGGCGTCCAACGGGCATCGCTATCACAGAGAGAGCTTCTCGTTCCCAGTCGGGGTAACCGGATGGAAAATTACACTAGGGAAAATAGTCAACAACAGAGGAAAAAAAACAACATTCTCAAAAAAATCGGATCTGGTACCAAGGCAAGTAATGTGCAAGGATCAAAATTACTGATAAAACCATAAATTTTTTTTTGATTTTAGTCAGTGTTTCATGACCATGCATTATTTAATAAATATATCATGGATCCATAAAAATTATTGTCCTTTGTAAAGGCTTAGTCTTTCAAAACCCATTAAAAATGCACGCAAATTCACCCCCTGACCGGTTTCTTCACAAAACCCCACATTTACGAAAAAACCTTGACGTATGTAATGTTAAAATGCAAATTCATGATTGTTACTAACAATTAATGGTGATAAAGATTATCACATTTCTTTTGTATTTTGTAGATAATCAACTGAACGATGGACAACATTATTTTGAGCAAAAATACAATGTTATAAACAGGGAAACAGTTCAAAAGCAATCATCAAGAATAAACGTAATCGTATTATATACCTAACAAAACAATGGAAATGTAAATGCAATGGATTCCAATATAACTAACTACATTTTTGTCATGTAATTAATGGAATCAATACAGACTAATTTTAAGTATCTACAAGAACACTGTGTTACATCATGGTATTGCTTCAGGACAAATAGAAAAGGGACAAAATACACAAAGTGGATACAGCATCCACACAGTCCCCACTCCCCACGAAGTGCTAACTGGACGCTAACACGCCTAATTAAATCCTTGACCCCATAAATGTCCTGTTCACAAAATTTTCTGAAGATAACGCTTTTTACGTACTGATTCTATTATCGCAGACCAGAACAGCTACCGAAAAATGTTCCGAACAAGACCAACTGATACACTAACAAGCACAAATAGACGGAACGGTGAACCAACTATTTAATCATAATAAACAACCTTTTTTTTACCGGCAACGAAACCAAGAACCAGTTGTCATGTAGGACTAATAAATCAATATAATCTTATATATAAAAAATCCTATTCAGTATATAGATATTAGAGGACTGAATTTTGTATTGTTAGCAACAAGTGTTACACGTTGTGAACAAAATAAAAACACGTTAGAATTGATACTTATATAACATTAAATTAAGAGAGAAAATTCCTAAATTCTGTTGTAAATCCTTTCCACGGTTTATTCAAACAGCGAATACTTATGAAAAGAATAGAACTATGTAATGCATTGATCAACTACATTGATCTTCGCGAGTTTAAAAGAGCCCCATCCCAAAAAAACAACACTATGATTTAATCCATGAAGTTGCTCCAAACTAAAGTGAAATGTCAAGCTCTATTACTTACATTGTATGTACCACATCCATGCGGCTTAAGTTGTAAAAATTACAAGTAAAGATGAGGAAATTCGCAAGGCGAAATTCAGTCCAGCGAACGCGCGCGGGCCACAAAAAAAAAGAACGAAAAAAACAAACAAAAATGGATGGAAGTAATTGAACTAATAACATCATCTGAATGAAAAACAAACAAATCGATAAAATGGGAACATTGCATCCTACGAATTCAACAGAATTGTGTGTGTTGGTTAAAATGCCAACACTGTTAAAATGCCGGTGACAAAATACGGTGTAAAATGCAACATGGTACCGATCTTATTTTATACGCCTCCAATCGACACTGTCTTCTATTAATCTTTTCTTTTAGCACAGACGTAATAATTTACTTTTGTTTGTTTAATCCATGAGCATTTTGGAATGTCGAATTTAGTGGCTTATTTGCAGACACCAAGGAAAAATCCCCTGGCAAACGCTACCGCCTAGCTACTCTTAAATTCTGGAAGGCTAACTAGTATAAAGAGACATACAAATTGGAGTAGATGTAAAAAAAGGTAATCAGGTTTTGAACTTGATCCCATCTGGAAGGATTGGTCCGAAAGGGTGAGTCCCTCAAACTCCTGCCAGGAACTAATTTTTTTTTGAAAATTAATAAAGATCGCAACCATTTTTGAATCAATCAGTTCCCGTTACAGGTGACAGCAAAAACACAGTGCCCTGTTTATTAACTGGTCAGATAAGTTATCAGCGCATGTGTATTTAACCACCCTCTGATGCACTGAACGTCCCTGCAGGAGTCCACAACAAGCAACCGAATGTGAAAACACATACTCAAAGGTGATAAAAATACCAGAAAAAGGGTGCAACAAATGACAGTAAAAAGAAGAATAATTACTACAACAGAAAACACATTATTATGTGATTATTAACAATGGTGGACACATTGTGTGTCATCATGCATAATTTTGTAGTGTTTCATAAGAGCTGTGGACAAACTGGAGTGGCAAAATAAACACACAAAAACAAATAACACGAGTGAAGATGAGGGTAAAAATCCATGAAGTAAGATTATAGTTTTGTCACTTAACAACGTCCTCCAAGAAAAAAGGAATCTCGCATGTCTTAAACAAGTGCAAAAGAATGCCACTGCAAACATGCAGTTCACTCAGGAGAGAGATGGCTGAAATAATGTGATGGTAAAAAGAATCTTTCGTGGAAATAAACGGAACCAAATAAGCTATCAAAAGCTACTGAACAGGATATTGTACGTTTTCTAAACAATGTATAAGTTATAATCATTAACGCAGGGCGTTTTCACATCACATACTGATAGGTAAGGCACTGCAATCTCTGTAATTATTACTGAAGTAGGAGTGTCTGTTGTCTGGAGGTCAATCCCAGCTAACAGTAAACATTTTTTCTCTCAACCCAGAAGGCACACAGGGGGGCACGTGTCCATAAGACTAATTAAAGCAATATTGGATATAAAATTCGGTTGCGATGTCAGGTGACCAAAATTCAATGTTACTTTAGTGTCTAATGTCAATGTTAATTTGATGTCCAATCAACTGATTGTCAGCTGATGTTGATATTTGTTGTTTTAGGTTGTGTAACCAAAATCCAACGTTAAGTCAACATCAAATTGGCGTCAAATACTGACGTCAAGTCGATTTTCATTCTCAGCCAAAATGCAACGTCTGTCCGACGTCATGTTGTATTGACGTCCTGTGTCTGCTGGGAAAAGGGTTGAATAAACATTCCACCAGTAACATTAATATACTGTTTAAAGGCATCTGCTCTTTGATAATGTTATTAAAATGATAGAACAAAACCATCATATTTATACATTGCTCATTGAACATTTGTCTTAAACAAATTTCTTGGTACGTGTATGGGTTGGAATAATTGTAAACAAAATTGGCGGTTCAGAGGTGGTTCAGAAAATAACCGGGTTCAAAAATTAGAAGGAGGTCATATGATGGTGGGTTGCTAAACAAAGCAAGACAAGGTATTTATGTGTAATTTTGGTGTGAAATGAGGAAGTTTGGTTATATAGGGGGAATGCGGTTTAAGGTTAAAAGAAGAGCACAATTGAGGGGGTTCCACCTACATGGGTACATTATTGTTCTCCCTGGCTCTATGGGCCGCCCACGCCTTTCCTGAACGCATTGATTTATATTTCGACAAAGCTCTCAGTCTGAAAGCGAAAGGTGTGCTCTGATTGGCCAGCTATCACAGCACTGGGCGTTGTGATTGGCCGAATACCTCAAGGGTGACGGAAATGTTACGCCCCTACCAAACTGTGATGATGCCCTGTCCGGGGGGAGAAACCGGATCCGTACGGGGGGAAAAAATGGAGCCACAACATTAAAACGGCCAGTTAAAAACGTAGAGCATAATTGAAAAAATAAATGCATCCAGTGGGGACATAATTATTGATTATAATGACTTATTCTGTCTTTTTACACGTTGTGTTGCATTGTGCCGTGTAAACATAAAACCCTGTCCTGCATTTGTGATCGGAGAAATGACAAACCACAAACGCTACTCTACACTGCCCAAAAAAAACTCACGTTTGAATCGTCAGTGGAAAATCCTTTAAATATAAAAAAAACATACTTACAGTCTGTGAGTCAGAACATCGTTCATTGTAGTCTACTCTCCCAGGTTCAGGAAATAGTCCTCCGTAAAATGTGTTGCACACATCTAAATATTTGGGTTGAAACTGTTCTGGAACAGTGTTGTTATCTAGAATCAATTAACACTGAGTGGGTCCTAGTCTTGAGTCCCCTTTTGGAAGAGCACAACAATTAGTTTCGCTTCACAACGAAACACATAGTGTGGTCCCACACTTCAGCGTGAGCGAGGGCAATGCCAGGGCTTCCAGAACGGCAGCGGGCCCGCGGGATTCGTGACAAAGGAGCTATCCGGGGGGGAAAGGATTACGGCAACACCCATGTGACAAACTACCCCCGGGCGTGGACTCGCTGCTTCGTCCGACGGCGAAAGCCGAGGTCCGGGCGGATCGCCACAGCGGCGAAGTTCATGTAATTTTCCTACAGCTACGCAGCCTGATCTCTTCTAGGCATGGCGAAGCGGATGTCGTCCTCTTTTGGAAGACCAAACAAGTAGTTTCCTTTCCCAACAAACAACGAAACACGGGACACGCCGTCTTCACGGACATGACGGCAGGGCCACAATACGGTACAGACAGCGAAAACAAAAAAGTTACCTGCCTTCTTCTTTGATCTAATTTCTTTGCGTGAACATTTTGGTGGTGTTATGCAAATCTTCCCACAGAGTGATGTAGACATGTGGGGGTGTGTTTGAACGAGCCTTTTTAGGTAGGCGTGGTTGACTCTTAACTTTTATAAGAATATCTCTTTGGATTTGAGACTATAGTCCCTGGATTTGCAACTTTACAGATCTGCTTTATGCACCAAGAGCTTGTAACACTCAAAGAGAAAGGAAAAATTTAAATCACATCATAAGACCCCTTTAATGTATCCTACCTGAATAAAATTATGCACAAGGGGGTTTACTAAATTGGAAAATAAATTCATCTTATGGGATAATTCTCTAATGTTCACATAACCAAAGAAAAAGAGAGACAACATTTTTAAAAACTGGACACATTGAACATTCTGAGAACATTCAGAATTAGCGTTTTCATAACTTAAAGGAAACATTAGCATTGTTAGCTGGAGTTAACTATGGTTGTCTCAAAGCTGGCCTACATTAGCAAATAAATAAATAAAAACTACATTTCAATGATATGATTTTTTCATTTATACTGTTAGCAAGATTTTTACATCAAAAACATAATTTAGAAGTAATAGGCTATTTTCTATCCTGCTCTGCAGAACGGTCTGTTTTTATAGGCGGGGAGCATTCAAGACTCAGAAGTAAATGCCCACTACTATGATTGGCTAACAGTTTTGCATATTAAAATAATAGACGGACGATGATGTGATGCACTCTGAAAACAATGTGGGTCGTTTAGGTTAAAATTAACTATTTTTTTTTAAAGAATTCTCTTCTGCTCACCAACCTGCATTTATTTGATCAAAGTACAGCAAAAGCGTAATGTTGTGAAGATATTTTTACTATTTAAAATACTGCTTTCTATTTGAATATATTTTAAAATGATTCCTGCGATCAGAGCTGAATTTTCAGCATCATTACTCCAGTCTTCAGCGTCACATCCTTCAGAAATCATTCTAATATGATGATTTGCTGCTCAAGAAACCTTTATTTAATTATTATTATTATTATTATTAATTATTATTATTATTATTCTAATGTTTTTGAGTAGCAAATCAAATATCGAAATTATTTCATGTCAATGATGTGACACTTGACGACTGGAGCATTATTCTGAAAATGTAGCTTTGAAATCCTATAATTACATTTTAAAATATATTCAAATAGAAAGCAGTTATTTTTAAATAGTAAAAATATTTCAACATTTTACTTTTTTTGCTGTACTTTGGATCAAATAAACGCAGGCTTGGTGAGCAGAAGAGACTTCTGATAAGGTGATAAACTTACAATTAAGGCAATTCAAAAACTTTTTCACAACTTACATTACACAGTGTCTTGTAATCCTCTGAGGCATCTTAATGGTTTTATTGATGGAGTAATCTCTAATTTTTCGTCTCCAGAGATTGTCTTTCTATAGGGAGATAGGGGTTTGCTCTAAAAAGCTGTTTATTCAGCGTAGCAAAGTCTCTCCTCCATTGACATCCGTTCAAAAAAAAAAAAAACAGCCTCTGGTCATGTACTGCCAAACCAGAAGTGTTATCATTAGCTGTTACGCTTTTTGGCTAAAGGTTGCAGGCTTGCATTCTATTGGCTTTGTTCCTCTCCTCCTACTACATGCACAAATCAGTGGGGGACGTAGAAGTAGGTGTTGATCTCTGCAGAGGCGGGCTTTCATCACACTGTGACGTCATAATGCGACAAACTCCAAAACTACTTTTTTTTATCAGCTTGTTTTTAATAAAAGCTGTTTTTGAACTAACGAGTAAGTTTAGCATTCTGAAACTTGCAGAAAGTTTTTATTTTAGGCTACATTAACCTTTATATATCAAAGAAAATCAAGGGAAACTTGTCTCAAGCTCATGACTCCATTAAGTTACTGCTATAATGTATTTGCAGAGACTGCAGAGAGAATCAGAAGCAAACATTTTCCAGGGCATCAAATAAGCTAATAAGAAAATATAATTAGTAATCAAATGAAATAAAAGTATATTAAGTAAATTATATTATATTACATTATATTATATTACATTGTAAATGTAAGGTAAAAAGAGAGAGGTGAAGCAGAAATATAGCTAAAAAAAAAAAAATAGTAGGTAATTTTTAGTAAGGTTGAAAACAAAGTGCAACTTTAACTAACCTCCTCAGGGAAAACTAGCCAGAATAGAGCTCAAGACAAATACTTGCATGACCACACCGAAATAAAAGCAGTGGTGCAGATATTTTTTTCTAGAACACTACACCACTCCAGTCTTCTATGCTTGGTTCTGTCTCTGAATCATTTATCATAATATCCGGCCTCTTCTCAAACAAAATGTTCGACTCCCAGCTTTCCGCCAACACATCTTAACAAATCATATTTACTATCTCTAAATCAAACCGACAGTTTTAGTGGGAAGCATCTGATGTATTAAAGAATACTCATGCGCTTGCTCACGGCACTGCCTGTGATTAATCCTGCGTCCCATCGGCACAACCTGGAACTCCCCTAATGTGCTTCTGCTGTCGAAATGTTTTGCAGAGCGAGTCTGTCAGCTTTATGAAGTCGGACTTATTTAATGGTGCTCGCCTGCTGCTGTGTGTCTGTGAGGGGGAAGCGAGGAGTGAGTGAGGGATGCGAGACACGGTCTCTAGCCCTCTATCTGCATCACAAATGACAGGGAAACCCCTTGCTCGTGTGTCCATCACTAATCCAAGTTGTCAGTTTGAGTCCCGCCTCAGGACAGACATCTGCAGAGAACATCTGGACAAGAGCAGTATTTAACAGACGCAGATGAGAGGTTGTGTTTATCATGTGTTTCCGCAAATGGCTAGCACGCTATTGCTGGGTGACGAATGACTGACAGCCAGTACTTGCTGTAAACTGTTGGGTTCAAAACAGTAACGACGTCAAATCCAGTTTAAGCTTGTGCTCAGTGCCCGACTGGCACACAATTTCACTGGAAACAATGTTTTATGTAGCAAAGATGGTACCTTAAATCGAGTGGCTTGTTAAGGAAAGTTATCACTTTTATAATCGTACAATTTGTCCCTGGTGGATATAGGTAGCCTATTATTTATTTATAATCATCGATTCTACAGAAGTACTTGGTGTTTAGGATAAAAGCAGACTAAACTTTTGATCATTCTCAATAGTAAGTCACACAAGTTTCAACATATAGTCATGAAGTATTTCAACATCTGAAGCACAAATCAGATCGGAAAAATCTCAAATCAATTTTTATGAAAACGCAATATATATGCCAAGCCTCAGTGTGAGGCCCTGTCCACACGAACGCGGTTATTTTTTTAAACCGCAGCTTTTTCTATGTGGTTTGGCCATTCGTCCACACGCAAATGCAGTACCAGTTCACTGAAACTGAACATTTTTGAAAACTCCTGGCAGGGTGAAGGTTTTCAAAAACTCCGGTTGCAGTGTTATCGTGTTGACAGCGAAAACTGAGATTTTGGCGCTGTATTTTTTATCCCTCCGCCTACCGTAAACTTTTTCAGACTTCTGATTGTGCCAACATGTCTTTAACCGCTTGAGATATATCCGCCACCTGTTGGTTGTTGGGTGCCAGCTCTTGACAAGCGCTTTCTCAGCTTTGTTGCGTTTTTCATGTGACGAGATTTTTTTTTCAATGGAAGAACGAAAAAACTCTGTTTAATCATAAAATACCCCATGCAGTGTGGACATGGCCTGGTGTTAAGCCAGATTGTATGAAAACTTATTACTAATGAATTGGATTAATTCTACAAACGGATTCGCTGAAGTGTGTGTCACCATTGCCAAAATGGCTAAAGGTTATGGATATGTCATGGAGCAGTAGGGGGGTAGCTCGTCATTTGAAATTATTTGAAACGGCGTCCTTCAAAACCTTAAAGGAAAGTAAATTGGTATGATTTTGACCTTAAACACTGTATGTTTAAGTTGAAGTGTGTCATAAATCGGTGTTAAATGTGTGTTACACTCGTGACGTTTTAATCATACGCTAGATTTAATTGTATCTTATGGAATTGATCTTACTGATATAGATGTCGGACCTCAAAGTGATGATGTTACTGACCAATTCCTTGTATCGTGCATGCCATAGCTGGCGTAATATACGGACTTAACTATGGACTCCGCGTTTCAACAGACGCAGAACTTTTGTTCCAGCCACCAAAGACAGATTCAAAAATAACCTGCCTGATTTATCTCAAATGTTCTGTGTACCCATAAGTACACATGGACTAGACAAAATAACTAGCAACATGGGCACTATCATCTCTAATACATTAGAAGCTGTTGCCAACATCAAATTGAAAAAGCTTAGAGAAAAACGTACTGCGCAATGGTACAACAGTAATACCCATTCTCTCAAGAAAAAAAAACAAAGAAAAGTCGTAGGAAAAAAGAGTCATGGTGTAGATGCAAATGGAGAAAACCGTAGACTTTGGAAGTTTTTTAAGAATGCTGGAAAAACAGTATGCCCGCTATAGACATGGCGGTGCTAAGAAACAGCTAATCCGGAATGCCTAAGCATATCCACAAACTTATAGAAAATAACCAAAACAATCCTAGGGTTTTATTTAGCACAGTGGCTAGATTAACAATAACCAGACGCCACCCGATCTAAATATTCCCTCACAGTTTAATAGTAATGAATATGAATTTCTTCACTGATAAAATAGATAACAACAGAAATACAATAACAAATGTAGATTCTAGAGCAGCGTATAATATTTTGATCTACAGTCATCGACACAAGGGAGCTTCATTCATCGCTCCAAAAGATAAACTGCAGTGCTTTACGAATATAGGACAGGATGAGCTAAATAAATTTGTCACTGCAACTAAACCAACAACATGCCTGTTAGATCCGGTACCCACTAAATTACTGAAAGAGTTGTTACCTGTAGCAGAAGAACTGCTTCTCAATATTATTAACTCGTCATTGTCTTTAGGTCACGTTCCAAAACCATTCAAGCTGGCGGTTATTCAAGTTCAAGTTCAAGTCTGCTTTACTGTCAATTCTTCCACATGTACAACACATACACACAGATAATTGAAATTGCATTACTCTCAGACCCCTTGGGTGCATACAGATAACATAAAAAACAGATTAAATACAAAATACAAAATAAAACTATACAAATATACAAATAAGGTCAAATGTAAAAATATATAAAGCACAGCCATATGGCATAGAGTGCCACACCAGTAAAGTAAAACAACGTGCACAAATAGTGATATGTGTGTGTGTATTTGGGGGGGGGGGGTGGGAGAGTCCGTTAGAGGGTCAGAGTTCCGTGGTGCGTGGGGCAAAAGAGGGGAGAGGGGGCAAGGTCGGGAGGGAGTTCAGCTTCCGGACAGCCTGATGGATGATGCTGTCCTTCAGTCTGCTGGTCCTGGCCTTGAGACTCCTCAGTCTCCTCCCTGATGGCAGCAGACGGAAGAAGCTGTGTGTCGGGTGGGTGGGATCACCTGCAGTGCAGAGGGCTTTGCGGGTGAGACGGTTGTTGTAAATGTCCTGAAGGGAGGGGAGAGAGCACCAACGATCTTCTCAGCTGCTCTCACTAAGCGTTGAAGTGTCTTGCGGCAGGACGCGTGGCAGGCGGCATACCACACAGTGATGCAGCTGGTCAGGATGCTCTCGATGGTCCCTCTGTAGAAGGTGCACATGATGGGAGCCAGGGCTCTGGCTCTTCTCAGTTTGCAGAGAAAGTAGAGACCCTGCTGTGCTTTCTTGGCCAGTGCTGCGGTGTTGTCAGTCCAGGAGAGATCCTCTGTGATATGCACACCCAGGAACTTGGTGCTGCTCACCCTCTCACCCTTATTAAGCCTCTTATTAAGAAACCACAACTAGATCCTAGTGAACTGGCAAATTACAGACCCATCTCAAATCTTCCTTTTATGTCTAAAATTTTCGAAAAAGTTGTGTCTGCTCAACTGTGCTCCTTCTTGCAAAAAAAAGATCTCTATGAAGAATTTCATTTTTTGTCAGGTTTCAGGCTCCACCATAGCACATAAACTGCACTTGTTAAAATTACAAATTACTTGCATCAGACCAAGGCTGTATCTCATTGCTAGTTTTACTTGATCTTAGTGCTGCGTTCGACACTATAGATCATGACATACTCATAGATCGATTACAAAACTATACAGGTATTCAAGGGCAGGCTTTAAGATGGTTTAGATCCTACCTGTCCGATCGCTACCACATTGTTCATTTAAATGGGGAGTCAACTCAATTATCACCAGTAAAATAGGGAGTGCCACAAGGATCTGTCCTAGGACCTCTGCTATTTTCGATATACATGTTGCCCCTTGGTAATATTATAGAAATACGGGATTAGTTTCCCTGTGATGCTGATGATACCAACCTAGATAATCTCAAAGAACCGATGAACACTTCTAAATTCTCTAAGCTAACAGAGTGTGTTTTAAAAATGTAAAAGATTGGATGACCAATAATTTTCTCCTATTAAATTCGGATAAGACAGAGATATTACTTATTGGACCAAAAGACAGTACACAGAATCTCTTGGATTACAATTTGCATCTAGATGGATGTACGGTTACTTCCTCAGTCAAAAATCTGGGTGTAATATTACTTGTCTTTTGAAAATCATATTTCCTATGTTACAAAACAGCATTCTTCCATCTTAGAAACATTTCCAAGTTACGAAACATGTTAACTGTTTCCAGAGGTGGACAAAGTACACATCTCCATTACTTGAGTGAAAGTACAGAGACTGCTGGTCAAATATTACTCCATTACAAGTAAAATTTGTAAAGACAGATTTTTACTTAAGTACTTTTAAAAGCAAGTACATCTGTTATTTTACTTAAGTACCAAAAGTAAATTTCCAAAATTTCCAAAAGTAAAGTTTTATTATTGTTGTATATGATACTTGCAATACCTTTGAAGCAACTTACAATACATTACACCTACTGAATACACTGACTAGCTTGTAGTATCTTTGGAATAAAGAGCTTTTAGAATGTAAAAAACCTATGGAAAAAAAAGGATTATTTAACACCCCTACCCACCCCCACAAAAGCAGTATGGTATTGATCTCACACAGCTCTGACAGTGTGTAGCCATTCATTCACATTTGAACAGAGTGGACAGTGAACCTGCTTTAAATACAGAGTGATAAGGAAGAAAATAAAAAAACAAACCTGCTTTAAAACCCAGCAACACAACTGTATCTGTACAACTTTACAACAGCAACACTGCTTTAACAAAAAAGCAAAACAGCAAGACTTATTTGACATCAAAACAAAAAATTATAAAATGCTGTCTAATCGCTCTCGTAGTACTTTGATGTCACACACAGAATGGTCTGTGCAGTGCTCCTTTATTAGGAGACGCACAACAGTTCATCTGTGGCTTTATATAGAAATATTGGGTCTCATATAAACAAAATAATAACCTTCGTTATTGAATTGTTGTAATAAATATCACATTTGGGGAAACTGTTCCAGTGCTCACAAAATGCTGGGGAATCACTCATGTAAGCCCAAGAGTGATTACTGAAAAAACAGACACCCACCTGACTTTCAAAGCTGCTAACGACTTCTAGGACCTTCATAGAAATGTAGTGGAGTGAAAAATACAATATTTGTCTTTCAACTAAAAAGCTAGAGGAATTAGGTCATACGTATTCCAAAAAAATATAACTCAGTAAAGTACAGATACTCAAAAATGTGTACTAGTACCATACTCAATAAAGTAACTTAGTTCCTGTCCACCTCTTGCCTGTTTCTGATGCAGAAAGTTAGTTTCATGCATTCATGACCTGCTAGACTGTGGACTACATTGTAAGCTTGCGAGCTGGTTGTCCAGCATCTTCAATAACGCTTACAGTTAGTCCAAAATGCAGCAGCTAGAGTCCCTTACCAGGTCAAGAAAATATGATATTACCCCAATTTTACAGTCTCTGAACTGGCTACCTATTAAGTTCCATATCAATTACAAAATATTATTACTTACATATAAGGCCCTTAAAGGGTTAGCTCCTGCGTACCAAACTAGTCTTCTACCACGCTACAATCATCACACTCCCTAAGGTCGCAAAACACTGGACTTTTGATAGTACCTAGGATATCAAAGTCCACTAAAAGAGGTAGAGCTTTTTCACACTTGGCTCCCAAACTCTGGAATAGCCTACCTGATAACGTTCGGGGTTCAGACACCCTCTCTCTGTTTAAATCTAGATTAAAGACAATCTCTTTGGCCAAGCATTCAAATAATGCATCTCATAATCTTGTACTGCAGATATATCTAATCAAATGCACATTATTAATCTTTAGCTTGGGTTAAACAAATCAATTTTGCTGGTTGGAACAGCTATGCTATGCTAATTATGTCTCTATTTGTTTCTCTGTTTTTGACATCCCGTGGTAACTAAGATTTACACAAGCGTCAGTCTGGATCCAGAACACCCGAGAAGAGATAATGCCAACCCCTCAGAACACCTCTGATGATGCCAACCCTGAAACAACATACAGAACTACAAATCAGATCGGAAAAATCTCAAATCAATTTTTATGAAAAAGCCCTTAGAGGACCTCAGATGATGCCAACCATTAAACAACATACAGAACTACCAAATTTTGATATAAGTTTGATTGCATCATATAATCATTGATGTTAAGTGTTCATCGTCTGTTTGATTACATCTTTAATTGATTTTTTCCGTACATTTCTGCCATATGTACATTGACTGACAGTCATCACTGATAAGCTACCACTAAATTTTGTAGAAACTTAATTTGCTGTAAAGTTGCTTTGCATCGATTTGTATCGTAAAAAGCGCTATACAAAAAAACTTGAATTGAATTGAATATTTCCTAAAGGGATTGCAAAACTACTTTTTAAAACAGGTTTCCCAGTGGGACACTTTTTCCACCACAGAATAAAGAATAAAAAGGTAACAGCGAAAAGTAAGAATTCTCAAGAATCCCTTGTATTTTAGATGGAATTTTTTTTTAGAAATGTCATCATGATGGTTTTTTTTTCTTACAAACATGCAGCATTTGTCTTCACAAGACATGAACTGATGGACTGGAGTCGTGTGGATTATTTTACTATGCCCATGCTTTATCAGCTTATTTTGGATTCTCATTCTGACTGCACCCATTCACTACAGAGGATCCATTTCAAGTGATGTATTGCTAAATTTCTCCCAATCTGTTCTGATGAAGAAACAAACCCATTTACATCTTGGATGGCCTGAGGATGAGTACATTTTCAGCAATTTTTCATTTTTTGGGTGAACTATTCTTTAAAACAAATAGCAATGTCTTGGCACCCACCAACCATGCAGGAGTTGTCTGTATGACAGCTTCAAATGAGACCTTTACATTGGGTAAGCCTAATCATTACAAACATTTTGTTGTTTGTTTTGTCTCATTTAAACATTCAGAAGAAATCTTATACAGCTTTTGAAACATTTATGGGATGTTTGCTCTCTTGAGATACACAAATAAACATCAGAAAATGAGACTAGCTAAAAAGGAAAGACTCAACCATAAGAAAAAAAAACTTTTTCCAGCTCAACGAAGCCTATTGTAAAAGCAATAAAAAAGTGATTTTAATGAGCACTGTGCCCCTAGAAATAATGCGTAATGATGCATAATACAACAATCAGATGATATGCTGTACTATTCCAGCACAAATATTAGAAAACTGAGCTTGAGAGTATTACAGTAGCGACGACAAATTAGGGATCCAATGAATAAATCCACCATAAAACAATGGGCTGTCTTTTTGCGGATGTTGTGAGTCCATCTTCCAGCTCTACCGTGGATTTTTGCCTTTGATAGTAAAATGAAAGGAAACGTATGTTCACTTTCATCTCCACACATTTTTTCCTGTCTTATCCCTGCGAATCAAAATTTTAGCAAGCTTCCCACCGCCACAAGGCAGAGACATTTTCCTCACGACAAGAAAGCAACCGGAAGATGGAGTCATTTTAAAACGCAGAGGGCTTTGATCTATACATTCTGCTGCAAAACATGACTAATGGTGTTCGAATGGGCTCAGTGTTTCATTTCTGTGCCAGTGATTCGTGGGAACGAATAGGAGCTGTAACATTTAATCCAGATCTATTAACATAATCTTATCTGTCAAAGGTGATGTAAGCGATTTCACTCATTTCCTAACATTGCTCTCTAGATTAGTCCGCCCCCATTTCTTTAACGCATGTCCCCAAAGGGAAAGAGAAAGCTATCTTTAAGAATTTCCATTCATCTTCCAATCCCTTCACTAGCAAATGTTGCTAGTGTGTAGTTGCACCATCTACCAGCAGGGGGCTCAAAGGATCATGCTATCTAGCCAGCTTTGCAGACAGAAATGGCATTAGCATAGCAAATAATAGTTATTAAAAAAGGACTGCTCGGTTGACATTGGGACCTCCAAAGTCTCTTTCAAACCTTACGATCCTTATGATCAATATGAAGTGGATAATCTCTGGGATGTTATTGAGCTCTGAGATCAACTGCAAGGAAAAATCGTGAAACGCTAATGTGGTCTGAGTACATGACATGCTAATAAGATATTGGCATAACATTGCCAGCCACACAGCATCTCTCACTGGAGACGCAAGTAATGAGTCTAGATCAAACCCAGTTTGAGCTCTCGAGCTCAGTCTTGACTATCCGATATGTTAAAGTGAAGACACTTGGAGAGATAAGGCAACACTGACACCTTGATTAGCTAATTTCCCGCCGTTAATCAGGTTTAGGTATCAGGCACAGCTGGCTTGACAGGTGACAGCTAAACAAGTTTTATTCACTTAAATTACACAATCGAGACAGGGCTTATCATCCTCTAATGGCCTATTGAGGAATTGATTTGCCTCGTGTTAAGGCACTCAAGCTTGCCATGTTGGTTTTAAAACTCACTTCTCCTCCAACAACTCAAACAGTCCCAGCTGAGGAGAGTCTTGCCTTCGGATTTTCTCTTTATCAGCCCAATATTAAGGTGTCACTACAAATAAAACCAGTTTTCTAACGACAACAATGCCGCAGCATATTTCTAGTCTGAAGACGTTCTCAAAGTATTCACTTCCCACAGAAGACACTCAGCAGTTATAGGCATTTTGTCTGAAAGCTCCCTACGTAGGCAGCATTTTAAGGCATCACAGCTGATCTCCTGACATTAAGGTTGTTCAAAAATGTAGGCAGAATAGAATTTTGACCAAATTCGCAGGCAGTGATGTGTAGGTCTGTCCCAATACCAACAACTACAGTTCTGTCCACTTGAGAGTATGTATGCAACGGTAAGAAAATGAGACTGAAACAAGTAATGAAAAGTAACAAGTAATGAGTAAGGAAACAAGACTGACTGTGCCAAAGCTCAGTGCCATTTCAAGCACACTAAATCTGAAATGAAGAATTTGAGGTTAGGCGTAGCCCATCATTTAACTTTTTCAAGAGGTCATGTGCCCAGAAATCGCCACTGAGGAATCTATGTTGAGGAAGCCAAGTGCACACAGTATGATTCATAATAGTACTTTATGACTGCTGCTTGTCAGAACATGACCACTGTTATAAGTCATGTCCCACTGTGGGATCTCAGTATTTGTCAGACAGTAATAATAATAATAATAATAATAATAATTCATCATTTATATAGCGCTTTTCTAGGCACCCAAAGCACTTTACATTGTCAGGGGGTAACTCCTCATCCACGACCAGTGTGCAGCATCCACCTGGATAATGCGACGGCAGCCATAGTGCGCCAGAACGCCCACCACACACCAGCTTATTGGTGGAGAGGAGACAAAGTGATGAAGCCAATCAGTAGATATGGGGATGGTTAGGAGGCCATGATGGTCAGAGGCCAATGGCAAATTTGGCCAGGATGCTGGGGTTACACCCCTATACTTTTTCGAAGGACATCCTGGGATTTTTAATGACCACAGAGTCAGGACCTTGGTTTAACGTCTCATCCGAAGGACGGTGCTTGTTGACAGTATAGTCACTATACTGGGGCATTAAGACCCACGCAGACCACAGGGTGAGCACCCCCTGTTGGCCTCACTAACATCTCTTCCAGCAGCAACCTAGTTTTCACAAGAGGTCTCCCATCCAGGTACTGACCAGGCTCAGCCCTGCTTAGCTTCAATGGGTAACCAGTCTTGGGCTACAGGGTGAAATGGCGGCCGGGAAAGTAGACAGTCAGGAACTCATTAAAAGAGGTTTATATGCAAGTATGACTAGCGTCTGGAGTTTTTTTCTGTCTTCCTAATGGTTCTTGATTTGACGGTTGTCATAGGAGAAGCCACACTGCAGCACTGTGCCTCAAAACATCTGACACTAGTAGAATTTCATCGGAGGTAACGTTTAATTGCAGTGGTCATTAATCGGCTGTCAGCGAACATGTCAAACTAGCAATCAAAGACTACAGTTTTTGGCCTATGATCAGAGGAATCTTTTAGGATTTGCAAAAATTGTCTCAGGCGGCCCAAATTGTGTCCAAAATCATACAGTGGGAACCTGTGTTTTCTAAATTAGGGAATCTATATATATATATATATATAATATAGATATATATATATATAATTATATATAAAGTGGTTGCACATTGTCAGGTGGTGTAAAAATAAATGAATATAAATTAATGTGTAATTTGTAAAACGTTTGCAACTGTTTTTTTAATCACTGAATTAGATGCAACTAAATTAATACACTGCATCGTGGTTTACTATCATACGGGACTCCTCAACATATATTTAGAAGTTTAATATTGTGAAGGAGAACATTTAATGTGTAATAATGCTCGTAAAAGGTTACTTGCATTTTCACAACCTATAATGGTGTGTCCATCGGGGTAATCAAAAGTATACACACTTGGGCAAATACCAGAAATGCATTTTATAAGTGGAAAACCCAGCTAACAAGGAACGTTCTCACAACTTTCACTTACGTTTTTTTTTTAAGTTATATACATGTTAGGACAAAACATTCTTAAAGTAATGTTTATGGAATGTTCTTGTCCTTAATTAACTTTATTATACAGTATGTTTGAAATGCATTCTCATAATGTTGAGAGAAAATGTTCTTAGAATATTAAAAATAAACATTAAAATAATGTTATATTTATACAACAGAGATCAAGTGCAACGGAATATCCTTATGTTGTTATATGTACTTGAGGAACGTTTTCATAGTGTTGAGAGAAAACATTCTTAGAATATAAAAAAATAAAAACATTCAATAACATATTTTGGATAAAAACAAAATGAGTTAAATATAGTAAAAACATTTTAGTCACCTTTAAATAATGTTCTAATCTCAACAAGAAATTTTAACATTCTTAAAATATTAAAAATAAACATTCAAATAAAATTATATTTTAGTGTTCCTAGAATACTAAAAACTAAAAGTTTTAATAACGTTATATTTTGGGTGAAAATAAATTAGTAAAATGTTGTAAGAAATGTTTTTGTAACCTTTAAATAACATTCTAATCATGACAAGAAAACTGGACATTTTAACGTTCAAATAACATTATATTTTGGATGAAAATAAAGTTAGTAGAACATTGTCAAAAAGTTTTAGGAACCTTTAAATGTTCAAAAATAATTTTCCCACAATGTTTTTATAACCAAAATTTGTTACCTGGGTAGTGGTCAAGTGCAAGCAAGTTTTTATTACTGTAGAAATTGATTCATTCTAGTGAATCTGTTTCTTTGGACGATTTATTTAAATGAACAGATTCACAAACATGATTCACTATTGTACTATGCACAGTTTTTAGGGTGTTTTTTTTATTATATTTAGTTGGCCTATACATTTACCTATTTAAGTATAATACTGTCACCCTATTTGAGATTCATTAACATTAATTCACAACCCCTCACTGTTTTTGAATGAGCAAAATAGGGCTCTGATTAAATGATAAATAAGGATAACTTATCTCGCATAGTTTGTAGCTTGTAGTGTATCTAACTACTTTTTCAAAGCAGTCGCTTGCTGTAGTTTAACTATACTTCAAACTATGATTAGCTTGTAGCTTGGCAGGCTACACATCCAAAGTATCTTCATCAACAGGAGTGGTATTTCTTTGACACATGGAGTTTCTGTCTATGTTGTGTGTTCTAAATCATTCACTTAAACTGTTTTATCTTAGTTAGTCTGCTATGTAGGCAGTAGACCGCAAGCCAGCTTAGTTGCTAGTTTTGGAAGAGATCCCGTGTTTGGGAGAGCGCTCTTTCTCACTCCTTTGGGTGTAAAGAAGCCATGTACACACTATTGTACGCTTCTCTATTTTTGGCATCTGATTAATTTTCCTGGCCGCTCTGGAGTCTCTGATCTATGGCTTCTACTTAAATATATTTTTCAAGAGAGGCGACACCTTTGTGTATTTCCTGTTCTAATTCATCTATACGTCTTTTTCACAAGCACACCAAAAAAATATTTATTAAGTTTTTGTTAAAGTGTCATATACTGGAACTTAAATCTGAAGTGTGTATTTTTTGTGCCATTAGCAAAAATAACTGGATTCTTGAATACTCACTCGTCTTCCATTAGTCAACAAACAGATCCAGTCCAGCTAGAGTGTTCATGTGCACTAAATACATAAATTTACAAAAAGGATCTCAGAAAGGCTGAAAAAGAGGGGCAGTCATGTAGTTTGATATTTTAAAGGTGAAGTGGATTGCTTGGCACATACTGAAATGACACCATCATTAACAACAAAACCACTGAGAAATTGCTGGGAAAAATGACTCCCGACCATGACGGATTACTTAACTGAAAGCCTCTGCCCCATCTAAAATTTTCTTAAAAGCCTTGACATTTTTGAGCAATAAGCTCATTTTCAAATGATTGGAGCGTGGTGTGTGACAATTATTAGTTTGTTAGAGAAGGGTTTCTCAGCTGGGGGCTTGTGATGGCACTGTAGGAGGGTCCTGAGATTAAAAAAATAAATTAAAAAGGTTAAATAAAAAGAAATTAAAACGTTAATATATAAATTAAAAATGCACTAAAATGAATTAAAATAGATTAAATCAGTTGCCTTAAAAATGTGCAATAACAACATGTGAAATTCACTATATTTATGGAAAGGTTTCACATTTTTGTATTGTGACTTTTATAATTTTTTTCAGATAGTAAAAATATGCTGTAACACTTTACAGTTCCATTTTATTTAAAATTAGCTGACTTTGTTAGTTAACATGAACAAACAACTAAAATCGTTCTAAGGTATTTATTAATCTTAGTTAATATTAATTCCCTCCACTTAGTATTTTTTAATCAAATGTTCAAAAGTACTGCACAAAATGTATTACTCATTAGTATGCAGTAACTAATGTGAAAAACATGGGACTGCTACCTTATGTGAGTGTTGCCGATTTGCTTTAGTGAATTGGTTCATTCAGACCGATTCATTTAATTGAACTGGAACAAAAAGAATCAGTCAGAATCTGACCAGAATGTCTGGTATTATTTAATGAAATACAAACACTTCTCTTCAACACTTACCACTCAAATGTGGATGGAATAGCCAAGAGATCAAAACTACATGAATACTGTTTTAATAATATTATAATGATTAATAATAATATTAAGAATTTTATAAGCTTATTTTATAATTATTTTTATTCAAATGTGTTAAATGTTCACAGACAACAAAAAAGTTTTTCTTCAAATGTGACCTATGTAAATGTATTTCCCTTTCAATCGGTCACTCTCGACATCACGTCGGTAATGACCGCCCGAATTGGGATCTCGCTTAGAGAGACCAATCCAATTTGAGTGTAAACTAAATGAGCCAATGCAGATTGGCATGCGATGATTGCAACCAGCTGCCGCTGTTCGCAGCACGAGTATAACTAGGTAGCAGGTGCAACGCATACTCAGCTTTTCACTTCAGAGCCGAGCGATCACATCGTTCTGCTCCTGACTACTCTACTGAGAGAAGACTGAACGAGTTCAGCGCGCTCTTCGTATTGGCGGTAGGGATATCAGCGGTGGTGGTGGTTTCCCGTGTCAAGTGGGTTGCACACATCAGGCTGCACTACACCCTGTTGTGTGCAGCAGACATCTTCCTGTGGCTCAGCACGTCTAACAAGAGCTTTTCCCCTAAAAGAGTATTCAAGGGTGCGGGTTTTAAAGATGACGGTTTTGCATCTGGCAACCGCGACGATTATGTCTTTTGTAAGACGACCTTGTGTCTGGCTAAAGACAACCATTCACCCGTGGGTTCTGGATGCAGGTCGTTACCTGGTGCCGGGACGATGGTCAAGCTTCAAGTGTCGCATTAAGCATGCTGAGGTGGTGTTCGTGGATGAGTCATGTTCATTGCAGAGTAATATGACCATTCGGATGTTGCGGGCCCATAGCTCCTTGGTTACCTCAAAAGGGGCGAATCTCGTTGACTCTGCCTTGATCTAGTTTCTCGTCATGGCGGCAGCAGGGCAGGGGGGCTTCTTACAGGCAGTGTAGCACGGGTCGGTCTGAGGGTACGTGATGGCAACCTCCAGGGATACCAAACCCTCAGGGGACAATCGCTTCTGATTGACATCTCTGCAACCAGCTGCAGCGGACAACCCAGTGACACGTGGTGGGCCCTCCTTGTGGCGGAATGTCCGGCGCCAGGCCCTCATTCGATGAATCCGTGAGAACTGGTAGATGGCTGGGTTCCATATGTAGAGACCTATGTGGATCCCATATGTGTAAAGTCCACCATATAGCCTCAGAGCCCTTGTTTCCCTGGCAGACTTTCTGCCATTTCCAAGAGGGTTACAATCACCTTTAATCTTCCATATGCTCCTAAACGGTTGTTCATATGTGTAAGTGCTTCCGAACCTCATTCGGGAAGGATGGGGCTTCCGCAATATTCCTGTTCCAAGTGGAACGGGTACGTTTCCCAGTGTTATCCAATCTCACTAAGTGGGTAGTGCTACGACAACAGTGACTAGAGTTTCCGAATGAATGCCGAGCCCCCCGCCTATGCCGACCCCCCCACCAACATGTGCCGGCACAGGAGGCTCGCACAGAACACTGGAAGGGGCAGCATCCACGGCGCTTTGGTAGGGAACCCAATTCGTCGGTCCTTACCGACGTGACCGACTGAAAGGGAACGTCTCAGTTACATATGTAACACTTGTTCCCTGAAGGAGGGTACGGAGACGCCACAGCTGCTGTAACACGCTGAAGGTCGGAGGGGCACTGGCTTCGGCGATCCTACAGCGAACAACCTGAGTATATGCGTTGCATCCTGTGCATTGTTCCCTATTATATATATATTTTTTTTTAATATATTTAGAAAAAAAAATGCTTAAATACATTGGTAGAAAATATATTTACATAAGTATATTTTGAAGCAAATATTTGAATATATATATTTTTTTCTTTTTTCCGCATGGGTAGATTGCATTTCCTATCCATGCTGCTCATCTGGAATGCTGCAAAGTGCAACGGTCAAGTGAAGTGATACGAACCGTGAAATGTCCCAGTGTTGTGATAAATGCTAAAGATTAGCTTGGTCAATCAAATCAAAGCACCACAACTAACTGTTTTATAATTTATAACATATCCAGTTATAACTGGATATGCAGCTAACTGCTTTTTAAGAGTATCTTGACTAAAGTTGTTTTGTAAAGTTGTTTAGTATTTTGAAGCTTGCCAAACTAAAATGAACTTTCAAATGAACTTCCCCAACACTGCGACTATCATCAGCATCCATAACTGCAACATCAGCCACTTAAAGAGAGAAAACTAGCTCGTATGCAGGTGGTCTCCTGCACGGGAGGGAAATGACCTGATCTTCACCTGCCTGACACCCACTCTGTCTTCAGTTCCAGCGTTGCTCTATGTACATTATGATCTCTGTCTGTTCCTAATGACTGATGCGCATGGAAAAGAGCTGAATGCTTGATCAATGAGATATCAAGGTTTCTGTGGAAAACGTTCTTTGCGATTTGCATTGCTTGGAGGCAAATGGTTGTTTCGGTCTCAGCGTGAGACATTTTCTACTGTCATAATCACTGCTGTCATCATCATCACCAACATCATATCCTTTCCTTTTTTTCCCCATCTCCTTTGCCCTCTTTCTAAGTTTCATCATCATCATTATCATCATCAACATCACGAACAACCTCCTCATGGGCATTACATTCACATCATTATGTCAAAGCTTTGCGGGGGAAAGATAAAACTGTATTTTCCCAGCAAATTCAGGTACTCTTTTTGTTTTTTGCTGAGTGTCACTTAATCTGTTTGGGTGTGCAGTTTGTGTTTAGCAGGTATTTTAAGAACTTCTCATTAAAAATGTATATTACAGATTTCTGAATGGCCAAAGAGCTGTGCATGGCTAAATGATAACATTGTTGCAACACTGAATACACCTTATACTCTAAAGCAGAGCTACTCTGCTTCAGAAGCCAGGAGGGCCACATTCAAACAGCAATATACAGTATATAAGTTGTGATGTATAATACAAAAGGTTTACATTTATAATTAAAAAGCTTAAGCTTGAATGCTCCATGTTTTGTAGACAATTTTGAATTTTGCCTACATGTCATTTTCTTTACAAAATTAATTTTTTTATGAAAAACATCTGTAATGGGTAGAAAGAGCTGGAAAACCTAATTTCTACCATATATGGTGTGTCTATACAAACACACACACACACACACACACACACACACACACACACACACATTATTTAATATATAAAAATGTAAACAAATAAATTTTCACAACCAAAACTATCACAGACATATCAGTGTTATTTTGGTATTACATATTTTCTGAAAATTCTGTCATTAATTACTCAGCCTCATGTAGTTCCAAACCTTTAAGACCTTTGTTCATCTTCAGAACACAAATTAAGATATTTGTTTTCTGACCCTGCATAGACAGCAATGCAACTTCCACAGTCAAGGCCCCAGAAAGGTAGTAAGGACATCGTTAAAATAGTCCATGTGACATCAGTGGTTCAACTGTAATTTTATGAAGCTAGGAGAATATTTTTTTGTGTGCAAAGAAAACAAAAATAATGACTTTATTCAACAATTTCTTCTCTTCCGTGTCAGTCTTCAACATGCATTCACAAGAGTACCACGATGCATGTATCCCACAAGGCTTTCCACAAGATTTTAGAGCATCTCTGTGGGTATTTGCCCATTCATCCAGCATTTGTGGGGTCAGGAACTGATGTTGGATGAGAAGGCCTGGCTCTCAGTCTTCGTTTCAGTTCATCCCAAAGGTGTTTAATGGGGTTGAGGTCAGGGCTCTGAGCCAGACAGTCAAGTTCTTACACTCCAAACGCATCCAACCATGTCTTTATGAATCTTGTCATGCTGGACAAGCTTCCTCAAACTGTTCTCACAAAGTTGGAAGCTTAACATTGTCCAAAATGTCTTTGTATGCTGAAGCTGAAGCTGTAAGATTTCCCTTTACTGAAAGTAACAGAATAGGATTCCACTGCTCCAAAGTCCAGTAGTGGTGTGCTTTACACCACTCCATTCGATGCTTGGCATTGTACTTGATGTGAGGCTTGTGTGCAGCTGTTCAGCCATGGAAACCCATTCCATGAAGCTCGTGCCACACAGTTTTAAGCTTATATTAATGCCAGTGGAAGCTATGGAATCATCAGCGCATTGGTGACTTTTACTCTGCACCTAAGCTCTCGGTGACCCCACTCTGTGACTGACTCATTGCAAGGGTGGCCTCCTATTACAGTACCACGTCTGAATTCACTGAGCTCTTCAGAACCGCCCGTTTTTAGTTTTTTTCACAAATGTTCATAAATGCAGAGTGCATGGTTAGGTGCTTGATTTCATACACCTGGAATGAAACACTTGAATTTAGTAATTAAGAGGTGTGTCCCAGTACTTTTTATTCATATATTTTATCATTTCTAGGCACAGAATAGAGTAAGTTGGAAGTGGGGAAAAGACAGGAAAAGTTCACTAAACATCCTGCTGTTTATGGCTTCAAGCGTTAAAAACTAGCTTCTGATGTTTACTTTAATTTCAGCCTCAGCTTGACATTTGTGAGGCACATTTCAGCACACTGTTTTGTGAACCTGTCACAATGCAATGCAGGCTTTGCTGAAAGAGGCTGTGAGTGAAAGATGAGGCTGTGCCATCTATGTTGGACCAGACAGGAAAAATACAACCATAAATAACCATTGTTATCCATGCAAAGACAGTTTTTACATAGTCTTAAAGTGACAGAAGCAAAAACTGCCCTGGGGTATGTTACCCAAAAGCATTGTTAGGTAACAATAATAATTTACAATTTATTATAAATATGATATTTTTTTAAATAATATCACTAATTTTTTGAAACAAGGTTTAAATTTTAAATAGAAAATCTGTTGAGCAGCCTTGTTTGCCAAAAATCACGGAAGTGTCAGGAATTCATTTAATTACATTTAAAAGATTAATTCAATTGTTAAAATTGTCTGCATTATTGATTACCTCCATATCAAATCATAAAACAAAGAATCCAGAAAAAAAAATGGCACATTATGCTATGATTTTCATAAATACTAAAATTGTAGTAAAGTTTTATGAATTCAATTTTTGATCAATGAAAATGAATTAACCATTAAACTAAAATGTAAAATGTCTTTACATGCAACATGATATCAAATTATAATGTAATATATATTTTATTATTTATTTTGTATAGTATGATATAATTAATTTACAATTAATTGTAATTCATATTTAAAATTATTTTCAAGTTGTTGAATTTGAGGCCGTTCAAATAAGTAGGCTACTTTTGATGTTTTGGGTTGCATGACTATAATCTGCAGATGAGAGAATTCATGTTTACAGAGACAGATATTAGTAGTGGTACAGAGCAGATGTCTCGTACAGTCTGGTCTCTTATCCCACACAAACAAATTCAAAAAAGTCCTTATATCCCCTTCACAGGGTGAGCAAAAACAAGAAATCTCAGACATCGCATAAAAGCCCCATCTGCACATCAGAATGAGACAACCTTGATGTCAGTAAATATACATGTTGGGACTGTATGTGCGGTGTGTGAAATGTGTGTGTGTGTGTGTGTGACTGTGCAGAAACAAACAACAGAATGAAAAATGTATACAGAATGACAGAAACATTGATATAACCCTTTCAAATATTTTTAATAGGTCCACTTAAACGAATAGTTAACTGAAAAATGTATATTTGCTTAACATTTACTTACCCTCAGGCCATCCAAAATATAGATGAGTTTCTTCATCAGAAGAGATTTGGAGAAATTTAGCATTACATCCCTTGCTCACCAGTGGATCATTTGCAGTGAATGGGTGCCGTCAGAATGAGAGTCCAAACAGCTAATAAAAAAACATCACATTAATCCACAAATAATCCATACCACTCCAGTCCATCAATTAACATCTTGTGACATGAAAAGCTGTCTGTTTGTAAGAAACAATTCAAGACAGTCTCCAAAGAGAAAGAAAAACATGCATCAACACCCTCCAAGACTGATACCAATCTACATGGCTTGCTTGTTCAGACCAGATACATTTAACTCCTTCTAAATAAGCCTATCAACATACAGACATTTTGAGACCACAAAGAAGTCTGTAATTAGCATTCTTTTAAAAGTGAACTACATATAGCATTGAAAAAGTAGATTAGATTTATATCGATTTAGCAGAGACACATTCATGAGGCCAAGTGTACATAAAATGTACATACCCAATAAGATACGTAGCTATCAAGATGTCCTATATAAGAGGTTCAAGCAGCTTGTTAGTGTACCATTTACAGCCCTGTTATCATTATGCATTCATAATTTTGTGCCTCAGAAGCTATTATGTAAAAACACAGCTACAAGCTGCACCTAATATAAAACGAAAGCCAATATTCTGTGAATATTTACATGGAGCTGTAGGTTCTGCAGCCTCAGCAGTTTAGGTGTAGCTGTAGCCTGTCACAGAGGCAATTGTTAATGGGGTGCAGAAGCATAAAATCTTAAAATATTTCACAGCGCTATAGATAGACGGCACGTCGCCTCAGGCGGGATCCATTGAGACGGTGTGTGGTGTCTTCGTGTCAAGCACAGCCGAAGCATTGGAGAGATCTTGACAACTGAGTGACATCTGTATTCAAATTCCTCCATGGCCTGTAGCTGGTGTGAAATATTCATCGGCTGCTTAGGGTGTGTAATCGGCTGGATATACTCTTGAGCGGGCGGGTGGCATGAATCTGTTGACTTCTTGTGAGGCAAAAGTTGAAGAAATATATAGAATAATGAAAGAGCTGATGTAAAAATAAATTTTCTCATGATTTTCTCATATCGTGCTTAAAATACCATAGTTGCTTGACTTCTTGCCTGCTTGGCTTCTTAACTAGCTTAAGGCTTTCCTGGTAAAACAGCTTTTTTGCTGCAAGTTTTGCTGGAGAACAACAGATATGTGCTACCTGGTCTCATGATGAAAACGTACCTCTTGGAACTTTTTGCAAGACGCGAAATACATATCAATAAGTACATTTCACTGCAGTTTCAAACAGAAATGAACACTAGAGGTGGTAAAACAACGAGCACTTATAATTGTTTTCGTGCACAGTTATGATTACAGCTTCAAATGTTTAACTTTCTGGACGTAATATGCTTAGGCTTAGGATGCCGAATCCTTGGGAATGAATCCCGTCGAAAACATGACTCAGGATGAAAGAGCTGAAAGATCGAAAAACAAGCTAAAACGGCATGCTTGCGAGTGCGTTTTTATGTCACATTCACTGTTGTTCATATTATCGGGTAGGTTTAGGTGTAGTGCAGATGGTACGTTATTTTAAAACGTCACGGAGCATTAGAGATATAGCGCCACTCAATGGATATTTCAAGTCAGAACTGTGGTGACACCTACAAAAACAATGCCACATAAAACATACCATATGTACATTCATCTTTTCTGCGGGGAAAAAAAGCGAACATTTGAATATGTCACGAAATGCGTATTTCGCATCTTGCGAAAAAGTTCCCAGAGGTACGTTTTCATCAGGAAACCAGGTTGGATATATATGTCTGTCTCACTAAACCAGTATAAACCATCATGGAAATTCATGCTAGTCTAACAAACAAAAAGTTGAAGCTTTTTTTATGTGGTAATTGACATTTTTTTGTGTGTCTCAGCTTGAGTTTCTGTCAGATTCATCATAATGACAGTTTTAATCGCATTTTCACATTCTGTGTAACCTTCTGCTTAAAGGGTTTGTTCACCCAAAAATTTAAATTAGCCCATAAATTACTCACCCTCAAGTCATCCTAGGTGTATATGCCTTTCTTCTTTCAGACGAATCCAGTCGGAGTTATATTAAAAATAGTCTTTGATCTTTCAAGCTGTTTAATGCCACTCAGCGTGTGTTGCATGCATTAGTCCTGTAAGCTGTAAAAGTGCCCATCCATTGAAAAAAGTGTCTCACACGGCTCCGGGGAGTGAACGTAATAATCACTTTACTGTAGCTTGCACCAACAGTTGTACACGGAAGCAGCTCCGGGCTGATGACGTATGAGTTCAGAGTTGCGCATGCGCCGCTCAGAAGTGACGAAAGCGGAAGCGCAGGGGAGAGGGTTTTTATGGATGGGCACTTTTTATTTAACTTCTTTTGGACTGATGCATGCAACACCCGCTGAGTGGCATTAAACAGCTTGAAAGATCAAAGACAATTTTTATATAACTCTGACTGGATTCGTTTGAAAGAAGAAAGTCATATACACCTATGATGACTTGAGGGTGAGTAATTCGTGGGCTAATTTTGATTTTTGGGTGAACTAACCCTTTAATAGAATAACAGAAGACCACAGTAGACACTTTAGAGTCCCTACAGTGGTTACTTAACGCCTTTTTTTTTGCTTGCAAATTTCAGTGATACAGATGGAAGGTTATGAAGAACAGTCTCAAGAGGATGACAAGTGACAAGTGTAGGTACAAACAAACACAAAAATAGCATTTGAAGTCAACATGAAGTGGAACTTTCATCCCATTTTACATACATCATTTTACATTTACATTACATACTGTGCAATTATGAATCATGCATTAAAGTAATAGTTTACCTGGAAATGAAAATTCACTTTAAGCCATCCAAGATGCAGATGAATTTGTTTATTCATCAGAACAGATTTGGAGAAATGTAGCATTTACATCACTTGCTCACCAATGGATCCTCTGCAGTGAATGGGTGCCGTCAGAATGAGAGTCCTAACAGCTGATAAAACATCACAATAATCCACACAAATTAACATTTTATGAAGCAAAAATATGCAAGTTTGTAAGAAGCAAACCCATCACCAAGACATTTTTAGCTTCAACCCATTGCTTCTGACTAAAATATCCGTCCATAGTCCATAATATTGTGAAAAAGTAATCTCGTCTGAATCAGGAGAAAAATATGCATAGATCAAGCAACTTTTATAAGTGAAAACAGCCCAAAACGACTCTAGACAAATAAATCGGTGGATTTTTATGTGAGAGGACAACAGTTGATGGACTTTTTCTCTGGAGGAAGCATAATTATGGACTGTGCACTCTTAAAAATAAAGGTTCCAAAAGGGGGTTTTCACAGCGATGCCATAGAAGAACCTTTTCCACTGTAAATAACCTTTTGTGGAATGAAAAGGATCCATGGATGGTAAAGGTTCTTTGTGGAACCATTGATGCCAATAAAGAACCTTTATTTTTAAGAGTGTAGACTCAGACCAGAATGACAGTTTAAAAACAAAACGCCTTAATGATGGATTTATTTCATAGCTGACAGAGCTTTAAGCACAATTAATGCATGATATTGTAATTGACTGTATTAATTTTATTACCTGTCTATATTCAGAGCGACGAGACTGAGCATAACAGAATATAATACATACACAAATCGATTCCTTCATGTAGTTAATTACAAAGACAAATCAATTTTTTAATTATGATATAATAAAGGACTTTAAAACAAAATTAACAAAAAACTTCATTGCTCTTCTGGTCTATATCTCAAACCCTGGCTATACGGGGCCACTGGGAGCTCTATTCAGCTGTTCGGTCCAGCGGTTTATACGATTACTGTCACCGTTATCCCAAGTGTTTTTGCTACTGGCCAGCTGAAGGGTAATTAATGACAGTGACCCTGCAGGGGCAGATGAAGGCCAGAGAAATGATTAAACATGAGGAATTGGTTGAGGGCTGCTGAGGAATCGAACAGGCTTATACGGCCGTCAGCCCACAGGTATCGATATATTTCATTCAGGGGCCACAGACGTGAACTGTTTCCCTGAAATGCAGAGCGAAGTGAGGCGTACATGGCCTGGGCCTCAAAGGGCCACTGCTTCATGTGTGGGAGAAACAGTGCTTAAAGATGCTATTAATGCATGAAATCGCAATTGACTGTATGAAGCTTATTTGACTTGAAGGGTAAAAGCCTAATGTGAATCTGCTATACTATTTGAAGAACACTGTGTACACTATTAACAGTTAAGTTCTACCAAAAACAAAAATGATGTCGTCATTGACTCACGATTCGTTCCACAGATGATTATAAGGAAGGTTTAAATAACAATAACAGTCTTTATTAAAATAAAGCAAACACGGGTCGATTCAAAATGTAATCACAAACTAAATAGTCAAGACAAAACCAGCACTGGACAATGAAGGAACAAACTGAGGGACTTAAATACACAAAGATAATGAACTACATGTAGACAGCTGTATTTGTTAAATTAATCTCAATAACAACAGAAAGAGGCGGGAAACTATAAGGAAACACGTAACTGAAGAGAAACAAGCAAACTAAAAGTCTGTGAAAATGAAACAAAAAAGCCTAACTGTGATGCCCTGATTTCACTACAAATCCACACAGTTATTTTTTTTTCAGTGTAAATCAAAAGGACAAATCTGCAGCAAATCCACAGTAACTAGGGGGATCAAAAAAACAAACAAAAAAATAAAAAAAAAAAAAAAAAAAAAAAAAAAAATTATATTTTTATTATAACATAACATATCTACACTCATTGACAGTAGTTTGTTTTAAAATAAATTGTAAATGAAACAAACAGTGAGATCCAACTAGTTTTTTGTTTAATAATATTTATTAGTATTTCTTTCAGGTATCCTACTATCAGTGTCAAAAAGATAGATTACTAGCATAAAGTTTGGTTTGGCAGTATGGTTCTGTTCTGGGCAGCCTGTCATGAATGAGCAGGGAGAGCAGCAATAATAACCCCCCTAGGGTTAACAGAACAGAACAAGGCAGATATCATTAATGTACTTAATGATATTTAAGTGTAACACTTTATTCACGATAAAGGAGTCTGATTAGCAAGGAATATCAGAAAGCCAAATCCTGACTGTGTCGAAAGGAGGAGCTGGGGATGGAGGAAGGTAATTAGCTATTGAGCAATGCGAAAACTGCTGATAATAATAATGAGGGACCTTATATATGAATGCTGCGATAGGTGTCATATTCCTATAGGTAGATGGGATCAGCTGATGCAAGCTTGACTCACGTGACCTGCCAGAACTAACGCATGCCAACGCTTAATTTATAAAACATAGCTTTTACTGAAGGAGACTCACAAAGAGGATTAGAGTACAAACTGGTTGTTTATTAAAAGCAAGTGATGCAGATGGTAATGGCAGGTGAGTAATAAAGGCAATGTAGCAGTTCTTTGTATAGATGGTGAATATAATATGTTTCTGGTTTCGTAGGAGATCGTGGAAGACAGCACACACCTCAGATGACGAGTACTGAGAAGATCCACGGAGATGATCACTGGAACAGACGAAGGAATGGAACACAGGAGAACACACTGGAGGAGATATAATATTTTTTAGAGATATAATATTCCAGCAAGTCTGCTTGATCAGTTACCAAAGAAGAATGGTACAATTATTCAAGAAAATACCATTTTCTTATCAAAGTGATAAAATGTTGTGCTGCAAAAATGAGTACACCGTCCTGAAAGTCACTAAAAAAAAAAAACAATTCTGGTGTAAAGTATTGATCAACAGTATGTTGAACCAAAACTGTTAAAGGCAAGTCATTTATTTATAATTAAGTGTTATATGGCCCACTGAATCATACTCAGACTTAATGCTGACAACAATGAAACTACTTGAGAGAGAACTGTCAGGAGATTTATTTCTTAGCATAAAAGGTACAAGATGAATACCAAATTATTGTTTAAGTGTGAAAATGTAGCCAAAGTAACACAGAAATTCAAAAACAATGGACTTGTGAAAAGGCCCCTGAAATAATCAGGTCTTCACTTTAAGCATTCATTTAGTGATTAGTGAGTTTTTGCAAGAAAAAGAGCAGGAGAAACACTGAAAGTGTCTCAAGAGCCGGCAAAAGCTGTGAAAAGAGTGAAACTTTATCTCGGAGTAAGATGCAGCATGCAGAAGTGACATGCATGGTTGTTTATCCACACCAGAACTACCGACTATAACCAAAGCACAATAAACTCATTTAGCTTTTTCCAAGGCCCATATTTACAAAATATAGACTTCTGGGAATCCATACTCTGGTATCAAGAGACCAATTCAATCATTTCGGATCCAAAAGCATCAAACATGTTCTGGTGTTGCTAGAGGAGGAGAACAGAGAGAAGTGCTTGGTACCCACAGTGAAGTTCAGTGGTAGTAAAGCTCTTATATAGGGATGCATGAGTGCTGAAGGTGTGAGGGAGTTGCACTTTATCAACGCTGTCATGAATTCACACACACCACTGTGTGATGTAATACAAAAACCTGAAACTGAAGATGCTACCCTCTTCTCATTCCCTGCATTGTTGGGCATGTTTTTTTAACATGACAATGAAGATATTCATTCTCCTGAGTTGAAAATCCTTCAGTGGACATGTATTTCACTCAATCTTAACACTCTTGAGCTACTGTGAGAGATTCTGTAGAGACGAACTGAGCAAAACTCCCCATTAAAGACCAGGGCGTTTACGGAGGTCGTTCTCCAGGAGTTAAACAGCACAGATGTGAAAATTTGTCATTAACTTGTACACTCAGTGCCAAGAAGTGTCAGAGCAGTGTACTTAGATTTATGGAGGACATATTAAAAAGTTCTAGAATATTACACTTGGTTGAATAAAATCTAGGTTGTACTCAATTCTGCAATCCCTCATTTAAACAAAAATTGGCTAAGTTTCTTATTTTACAGATATTAATGGCAGTATTCTCTGTTTTTATTAAGTATATGATTAATATGTTTAAATTTTGCCATCTTTCCATGAATTATATTAGTGATCATTAAGAAAATACATCTTCAATATTTAATCAGAGGGGGTGTACTCATTTATGCTGTGCACTGTAGGTAGTTCAACATATCGCACGGATAGCATAGAGAGTCCCATTCGTATGAACGAGACCGGACACTGGAGTGAAGTGAGGTGTGTGCTTTTGTATTAGTCTTGATGAGAGTGCAAATTCCAAACAGGTGCGTGCAATCAGTACTCAGGTGATGGTGTTCGCTGTGATTGGGTGGTGGCTGAGCCTGGCCGATCTGTGACAATATCTATTAGCTAGTTAAATATATATTTTTTAATTTCCAGTCTTTATTTTAATTTTACATTTTAATATTTATTTTACATTTAATATTATAGGCTTTTGTCACTTGTAACAATATAGCTATTTTTAATAGTTTCAGTTTCAGTTAACAATTACAACACAAAAATATTTTTTTAGAAATGTAACTATTACAATAACTTAATAATTTATCATTTTAAAATAATAGTAATAATCAACATTCTAATAAGTCTAATTATTAGCATAGCGTAATGATGAATAACTTTTAAACAATTTTTATAAAAATGTAAATGAAAAATGTAAAAATCTAATAAAAAACTAGTGACAAAAAAAGAAAAAGAAAAAACACATACAAATTGGATACAATTTTCCCACACAATTTTCGAAATTTGCAAAGTAAATTCCAACAGAATAAAAGTATGTTCTTGTTCAATGTACTCTTAATCTTTGTTGTTTATTAACAACTTCAAAAAAATCATTTTTACAGTGTATAATTATCCAGTGATGAGAAGCTTTACTTATCCATATAGATATAATTCTGCACACCTGGTCACGGCCATTAATCAAGCAGCGCTGCATATTACCTAGTCTGCAATCTGTCTGTTCACACCTAACTTTTCTTTTCTGCTTCATTTCAGACGAGGGGACTGGGGTTCAAATATGAACACAGACACTCATTCATGTGTCGGCTGGTGTGTGTGTGTCTGTGAGTGGGTGTAATGTGTGTTGTTGTGCAGAGACGGACAGGAGGAGCAGATGGCGCACAACTCTCAAGAACTCTTCGGAGCTGTGACTTTACGGCTCATATACTGCTCTAATTATCAGCCTAAATGAGGGGAAAAGAATGGAATAAAATCCATTAAGCTCAAAACCTCATGTCAGAGAGTGAAAAATAATGCTAACTTCTCACTGAACTTCGTGAATCTGAGTTTTCATCATCGTCAGGCAAAAATAGGTTGGATTCACGAAGACTTGACTGGTTTTCTCTTCTCTGTAATAAAAAATAAACTTCGCCGAAGATCGCATCAGATATAACTTTAATTGTTTTAGATAATATTAGACATCTCTGTGCTGTCATGACTTTACTAGATGAGTGTTTAAATTGGCCTGAATAAATCTGTCAGTACTGCTTTATTTATGTGAGAAAAGCACAATTTTCGAGCTTCAGACATATTAAATGTCATAAATGCTTATGTCCAGTTATTCTTATTTTCAATCAAGGATATTACATAGAGACAAAACAAAGTGAGAGTAGATCAATCAGTCAGGAACACATCAAATCCTTCTTGGCTTCTGTGAAGGGATTGATGGATGGATGGATGGCCAGCAGACAGTGTGATGCATTATACACATTATACTGGGAGTGTGAAACAGTATATTAAGAGCAACCGAAAATTCTGTACGGTTCCTCTAATCTAATGTAATGCTCTACAATGTAGAAATCATATAGTCATTGTGATGGCCATATTTCACCATGGCAACTAGACTCCATTGTGCATTGGCAGCTGCATGCTGTGAAATCTTCATTATCGATTTGCAAGGCATAAAAAATATGGCTCATATCTTTATTTGAGTTAATCAACAGTCAGCTTGGCCTGACCATTGTGTGTTTTGTATGATGTTGAGGATTAAAACAGAAAATGTCAATGAAAAAAAAAATGAATAAGAAAAGAAAATCAATAAATATGAATGAATAATCCTAGTATTCATAAATATTAATAATATTGTATATTTGGAATATTAACCTTTTTGAATATTTTAAATATTCAGTATTATTAATGCTTCTTAATACTAGAATCATTTATTTATTTATAATATTTGATAAAAATTCATTCATTCATTCATTCCCTCAATGAGTGTACTTTAAATGAAAGCATTTAATTCTATTTCTTTGGTTATTTGTCTTTTTTATTGACATAGTAATTCATTCATCCACTTCCCAATATTTCAAATAATGCACGCTCACTAACATTTTCTTATACAATTTTAGTATTTTATTTACGCTTTCTTTCTTCTTCTTGTTAATGCAGATTATTTTAAGTAAAACATTTAATTACATTATTTTAGTTATTATGTTTGGGTTTTATTAACACATTCATTCATTCATTCCCTAATATTTCAATTAATGCATGTTCATTAACATTTTATTATATAATTTTAGTATTTTATTTGGTGCTTTTCTTTCATTATATTATTTTAGTTATTATATTTTGGTTTTCATCCATTCACTCATTCATTCATCAATTAATTTTCAATTAATGCACTTCTAGTAGTATTTATTAATTGAAATGAACTTTTATTCACATTTTATTTTTTAGTTATTATGCTTGTTTTTTATTCATAAATATATTTTTATATGGACATATTTTTTATTTATTACTATTGTCTGCAGAACATCTTAGAGATTCTTTTTGTTGTCTCTTTTGGCATCTTTTAACTTAATATACAAAAAGCAACCACCTAAACTACTCTGATCATGCTGGCAACAGTACAGCAACACTAAAAACCCACCGACCAATGCAATAATAGACACCTTGACAACCATATAGTGTGCTAGCAACCCAGAGCAACAGCATACCAACATACCAACCAATGCAATCGCAAGCATCCAGAACACCTTAGCAACTGCAATAGCAACATCCTGGCAACCACTCAAACCAGCCCTGCATGACGGCGGTTTAACACAGGTAAGCATTGCTCATATTTACTTCAGAATCCAGTAGAATACCTTCAGGAAGGACATTCATCTTCCTGGGAACTTTATTTCCATCCTTTACTTTTATTGTAGCACTTGCCATAGGAATTTAATTCCACCTATAATATTACAGCATAGTAAATGGTGTCACTTTGCTGGAGTTTCTCAAACGTAATGTCATTCTAAACACTTTCTGAAAGCACTTTAGTGAGAACAGATCGGAGCACTTTATCACCTCGGGGATCAAACGCAGCCGCCTCAGTTTACACTTTCACTCAGTTAACAACGTCCTAAACATTATGTTCTCTAGCAGCTTCTTAACAGCAGGATCCCAGACTTATTTCTCTTCCACTCTCTCAAATACACTCAGTTTTGCTATTTTGGAGGTCAATAAAGATATCATAATCTTGGGAAACGATTTTTTATATGTGCATTTGTCTACATAAAATGGACTGGAGTCATCAGCAGAAGTAGAAATCCAGGAACAATGTCAGACCGCTGTTTCGTCTGTTTCACCCCTAAGAAAAATATATGGGACGGAAGATCTCTGGGAGGTAAATTCCTCTCTTTAATGTTCGGCTATAAAGGTCACTTTTGCTGGTGTGATAAATAAAAGAACACCTGGCATGGAGTGGATCATGTGGCTTTTTGCCAGACGAAAAACAGAAACACAATTCCCAGAGTAGTGCTCTGTGGAGAATTCAGGTGGCTTATGAAGTGACTACATCATTAGCCTCAGTCAGACGGTGTTTGTGGTCCTATTTTGATTCAGGCTTCAGCTATCGTACCACCCGAAATATGATATATATATATGAAATATGAGCTGATATAGCAGCGTCATGATCGTTTCGCAAACAATGGGCCCGTCAAATGCAAGGCGGACTCATAAAGAGGTTTTCTTACTGAAATGAAACATCCTTTCATGGAGAACTGGCATACTTCTTCCTTCATACATCAATCTGAACTCACTCACTCACTCACCCACACACAACCTCACGCGTCGTGTGGTTGGGCAACATTCAATAAAATAAGTCTTAAGTCAAGATTATTCCATTTCCCAGTCTGGGTGCTTTGGGTTTCCTTGCTTCGTTGTTGAATGCTTGATTCTGATTGGTTGAGAGACGTTCCATGGTTCCAGTGTTGTTACTTCCAGACCGTGGGTTTTAGAGGGTTCTCTGGGGATCCACAAAAACAAAAAAGTTAAGGACCGACCAAAGTCATTGTATTTTATTGTAACAAGTGCTGTACAAATAAATGTTTATATCACATATTATTTAAAATACATCACTAATACATGCATAAAGAGTTGAAACTGTGTTAGATAAACAAAAATAACAAATACACAAACAAAAAACTTAATGTGTAACCGTTGTATAAGCAAGTATCAAATTAATATTGTCTTAACAATATAGTATAATATGGTAATTTAATTTTAAGTAATAATATTCTAATACATTAAATTAAGCAAAATACTATTTTATTAATTGAAAATTACATTATGATAAACAGTTGAATTACCACCACTACATTTATTTAAATGAATAATGTATGATAAATTGGTATTAATCAAAATGAATTATTAACAATGTTTATAACAAACCATTTGACTTTAACAACAACAACATAATATCTTTTGATTTAATAGAAGATTATAATAATCTGAATTAAAATAATATACATTAAAATCAAATTAGGTATTATATAACAACAGCTGAATAATATACACATTTCAAAATATGATTTTATCATAAATTATATTATGACAAAACGTGTAATGATAATATATATCTATACTAATATGATAATAATGCATTATTTTAAACTCGTACATTTATAATAATTTAATCCAATAATAATACCTTTATCAATTATTTTATTTATTTAATAGACAGATTAATAACAATAATACATTATTTTAAATTAAAGGTATTATAATAAATGGTATTATGACAAACGGTGTAATGATAATAATAATCATAATAATCATAATAATCATTGTATGCTACTACTATTACTAGTCATCATCACTATAATAAGTTATTTAAATTACTTTACATTATCCTGCTAATTAAATAGCTACTTACAAAATAAACAAATACATGGGCAGGAAATATTGATTGGAGCTGAGAAGAAAGAGACCGCAGTTATGGAGGAAATTGGTTGCCAGGGACAACAGCCAATTCAGCGCTCATTATGCAGAAATATTTGACCACAGAATGGCACAAATGATCGGAATCAAGTATTCAAAATATAAATAAGATATAGGCAGCTTGTATGGGGGCATTTTGCATTGATTATATCATTTGGCCTTTCTAATGTTTATTAATACTTATCCATATTAATACTTGCTGCTTCTTAATAGCCCTAAATATATAAAACATTTACATGAACTATAAGTCAATGGCTGCAGGTTATGCGATTCATTGAAGGGAAAATCAGCAGATTGCCCCCCTACAGTGAGTAAATGGCTGTGGGTTTAATGGGAGAATTTATCAGCACAATACACAACTACAAATACACACACACACACACACACACCGGCCTTACAAAACACATCACACCCCCTGAACTCTGAATGTGAGGTTAAGTTCATATGGGTGGAGGAAGACTGTCTGTCTGTACAAAGGAGAAGGTGTAGGTGTGCCGTATGCTACATCGGTTAGGGTTGCGGGGAATGGTACGCACGCTGTGAAACGTAAACTTAGCCAGTGCGCCTCACGCAATGGCAGCGGTGTGTGCACTACCGGTGCCCCACGGCGGTGGCCCCCGAGCCGTACTGTCCTCGCGTGGGGCGTCGGTGTGTCTGGGGGTTCCGCGTCACTTCGGTGCAGGGGGATGCGAGGGGACCGGCTCTGCGCTATCCGTGTGATACCACACACACACGCCCCCGTCCCGGGGTTCCGGCTCCGGTGTGACAAAAAAAAAATCCTGACCAGTATATCGTGTATGGCGTTCCGGGGTTCTTTGCTATGTGTCTAGCGTGAGCAGCTGTTATCGTTATAATGAGTGTGTCCCTCCTCTCTGTTCATAATTAACACTGTTTTAATTACAGCGAGGCCGTCCTGTCTCTGGGTTGGGTGCCACTTGTTAACGGGGAGGGGAGACAACTAAGGCTATGAGACCAAATGAGTTAATAATAAAATCAGGGACCAGTATAGTTCTTTTAAAAAACAGGAAGTTTATTTAAATCATACATAAATATTTTATGTATTTAATCAATGTTGATATATCCATGTTATTATTATTATTGTTTATATTTTTATAATCTCATTTACATCTAAATAACAAGTATTGGTTGACTAATATGCTTTAAATTTAACAATAAAATCTATAATAATCTAATGAATGTCTGAATCCAAATTTAATTTAACCAAACATTTCTGAGGTGTTGCACACTACCGATACACTTTCTCGGCCCATTTCTTGTTAAGCGATATATATATATTATATATAATCTATATATAATATATTATATATATATATATAAAATATTATCTTCATCACCCCCTTTAGACTGAGTGTTCATGCTCCCTATTATTAGGGTTATTAGGATGGCCAAACACCTGTGAAGTCCACTGCAGATCAATACAGGGTGACTGGAAGAGACCCAATATGACTGACGTATCTGCCTTGCAACATGTCCTTTCAGACACCATTCTCATTGGCTGTTATCAGCAGCGCTGTTATAAGGGTGCGGAAGAGAGCGGCAGGGAGTTCGGAGGAGGTGAGAGAGAGACACTAGAGTTTGTGCGCTCACTATTATGAATATGCTGGGAACTTTTGTAACATTGATACAGCGAGTGTATCTGGCTCTGGCAGAACAGCTGTATTTAAAGTAGCTGGAATGACTCCAGCTCCCTGGGCCTGGCTGATACAGGGCCAACTTATCTGCTGTGACAACACCTTATTAAAATCAAGTGAGTTTGTCCTTTTCCCTACTTCATCACAGCCTCTATTTCAACCCTGCTGGCACCCGGGAGACGGAGTCATTCCACCAAGTCGAGCATAAATCCAGGAAAGCACCGTGGGCAAGGTCTTCAGCAGAGTCCTATTCTTCAGCACTTACACATGAGGTCAGCAAATTGTCTGTAGCATTACTCTGAGCTTCTCCTGTGGTGCGCCGAGAAACCTGCAGTGGAAGGGGGAAACCGTGAGTAACAGGTGGATCACTTTTCACGACCTGCAAACTAGGCTTTAAAGGGACAGTTCACCCCAAAATTAACATTCTGTCATCGTTTACTCACCCTCATGTTGATCCAAACCTGTTTGACTTTCTTTCATCTGTGGAACTCAAAAGAAGATCGTAAAGTATTCTTTAGGGTCTTCATGAAATATCTGCAATATACCTTTGGTTAAAATTTCTCAATGTTTGTGTAAAACAACACTCTTTTTCACCTTGTCAAAAACAGTTCTGTTCACAGCGAGCCGTTTCGGTGCTTGTCTCTTTAAATGATAATGATTACGCTCACTATTTCGAAAGAAAAGAGGCCCCGCCACTCTCTTCCGTTTTTTGTGTATTCAGTGGTGCGTTACCATCAAAAACAAAACTAATCCACTGCTTCCTCGGACTCTTATGTTCACTTTTACATCCAACTAGACGACACACAATAAATTCAATGCTTACGAGACATTGTTGTCGCTACATACTTCTAGTTTTCTGTGGGAATACATACCTTTACAACTCAACTACACAAGCATTCTTTATGTTGTTTAAATCATTTTTGAATTGTTATCAATTGTATACTAATAACAAAATCAACTTACTAAAGCCCTCACCCAGTTTTAACAGCATGATGACTCTGTCATTTTTCCAGACAATAGGCTATCATACCACTGCTGTGCCTATGTGTGCAATTTACAAAATAGGATTCTTTAAAGGTTCTTAATACTTTAGAATATAATATTCCCGTCTTTTTGTTTTTGTGTGCAAATCTGAACCGCGGTACCAGTTACCAATCAATTACCGGATTTTCTGGAGCTCATTCAATAACCCACTCACGGTGCCCAACTAACTGGTCACTCATACAAAACAGTATAAAATTCTATTAAATCAGTCTTAGTAATAAGAGACTCCTCTACATGTTTGCCTTTCAAATTGTCCACACAGTTTAGATATGTGCTAGTATGAAATAAATAGATATTGATTAGCCGGAAGTTTGGTCTTGAGGGAAGAGTAACACGGCAATGGTGGCGTTGCCCACCGCCCCCGTCACCAAACACTCTCATGTATGTCGTTTCCACAGAAGAAACAAAGATCAACAAAGACCTGTAATATCGAAAAACAATTGAGGGTTGAGTAAAGGATAACAAATTTTCATTTTTCGTTTAGCTTCCTCTTAATATCCTCCGATGGCAAAATTGAGAACAGACAACAATTGTGGTAAACGCGCGGCAGTCACACGAAAAAAGACCAGAGGAAGCAGCTAAGATGAGAAAGAAGAAACAGCAAAAAGCAAGTACTTTGTAGGAGTGTTTTTGTTCGTACTGAGCCTAGTTCTTTCCTGGATGAATTTGCAAGTATTTCGTCCTGCGACTGTTTCAATTACTTCATTAATTAGTCTACAGACTCCAATCTTGTAAGCGGTTCCACAAAACAACAGCCCTTAGTGATAATCTTTGAGATCCCACCACAATGTGACAGGTCAGGTCATGGCAAAAGCTATCGTTCTCACGAATGAAAAATCCATATTTGGATACATAGGCATGGCAAGCCATGCTCAATGGACGCTCGCCGGGTAATAACGTCATTTCTAAAACGCTGTGCGTTCACGCTTGCACAGTGTTCGGAGTTTCTCGCATAAACCAAATACGCATGGTAAAATTGATACTGCGACAACGTGCCCTCCCCCATGGGCCCATACGTTTGTTCCAAACTTACTTTAAAAATTAGGCTTTGGGATACCTTATAAAAAACAAGTACACGGTCTGCTAGGGAGTCATGTGCGTGCTTCCAGGAGCGACGTGTCGGGGGGGGTAATCTCCTGTCCGGTCTTCTTTTGTCGTTACTCTCTATAACTGTCACTCTCGTGACAACTCCAAAAAGGCGGTGTGCTAAGCAAAAGTAGATAAAAGGGACACCTACAGTGGACAGGGAACAGACATTCTGGTCGCGTCAACCCGCTCTGAGAACGCGGCAAGACTCACCCAGTGTCTTGTCAGCAGCACTGGATATCGAAAGCAGAAGGACCGATAGCCGGGTAAAAATTTCAGATCCCTATCAACAATGATGACAGTTTTTTATTCATTTACCAGACTTGTTATTTTCAAGTAGAAAGAAGTTTTTTGGTTCATGCAGAACCCAAATAATGGTTGAAAAACAGGATGGTTGTGCTCCCCACTAACTAATCTTGATCTAAAATCAAATGCCAACCGTAAATGCGAAAAAAACACTCTGTCAACTTATACTACACGCTCAAGCATTCAACAACTTTTCTTCTGATTAGATCATTGCCAGGGATGGCCAACAGGAAAAAAAGAAGGGATTTGAAAAGTGGTGTGGTAAGTTTTAAGTTTTGCCTCTCATCCTGTGATCTTCTCTCAACTTGAACACGTACACCAATGGAGACGGTATGAACAAACTGTTCGGGAAAGCACAAAACTGTAATGGGTTATAACAACAAAAAACAAAGGTTTTGTCAGAATTCTGATAACAACTAGTTTACAGCGTCCAATTAAGTCCATTGGGTTTTGTCAGTATCACAATGGAAGTCATGGGAACTGAAACCTACTAATACAAAGGTGCGTACTCCCCCTCTCCCTACTTTCTTTTGTGCTGTCCTAACACAAGAAGAAAGTCATACAGGTTTGGAACGATATGAACTATCCCTTCAAAAGGTATTTCAGCTAAAATGGCACAGCTGATATATCGCTCACACATTATGGTTGTATGTATAATTTAACACATTAATTTAGTGCAACTAATAATGATAATAATAATAAAAAAACATTAAAAATAAAGTGTTTTAAATAAAGTGTTTAGTTATTCCTCCAAACCACCAGAGCAAATACATGTGATTTTTTAACGCATACATGAAATGATAGGTAATGGCAACGATTAACTAAATAATACTTACTAAATTAACGAAACAATACTGGTTACATATTTTAATTTTTTTCATTGGTACAATTTGTTAAGGTGATTTAATTATTGAGATATTTAAATATATTATATCTTTTAAGTTGTACTTGTATTTTTTAGAGAAAGAGTTATCTTTTAGTTTCAAATTTCAAGATTTCAATTGCAGGCTGTTGCTTGTTTATACTTATATAATATCCGCAATGACCTTACTGAGTGTATTTACATTGAACTGAATAATTCTGATTTCAGAGCATGGCTGAATTTAAATCTAAATTTTCAAACCGTCTGCGGGTAACAGAAATCCAACTGTCAGGTAGAATGGCACAAAACTTCCCTGCTGACACATTGGCGGCGTCCTCAGATACCTCATTCCCCCTGGTAATGGAATGGTAGCATAGATAAATGAATATATAAGCATATGGATGAAAGTCGAGGAAGTTAAAGATCATCAATCCCAGGAGGCGAGCTGCATTATTCATGAAAGTACAAAGACAAATACCTACTGCTTTAGGCAGTAAACAAAACAATAAACAAATAAATAAACACAATGCGGATAAGTAAAATCATCCTCATGGCGGTGGTTGGCATCATCTGCTTGTTCTGATAAAGCAGCGTTTAGACATGAGACGCTGGTGGAAAATTGCTTTTTTTCATGAAAGAATCTCTGCTGAATGAAGCTCCGTGAACTTCTCCAGACCTCAGACATTTAACAGTGAACAACTTTTCTCTGTTTTGCCAATGTACGTGGAGTTTCATTTGATAACAGAAGCTTAAGATGCTCAAAGTGTCTGAAATAACCACTTTTATAAAGCGCTCCTGACATCCATTGATGTGCCTATGGAGAAAATATGACATCCCATAGGGCTCTGCGGTGCGGCAAGGGTCCCTCACATATCACTTCTCCACAGGGCCCAAACGTCATGTTGGCCGATTTAAAGATCAGAAGCACCCTCTGGTTTCCCTATAGCATACAACAAAGCTGGTGGGCATATATCCTACAGGCTGACATTCCCCACCAGCTCCCAGCAGGATCCACCACCAAAAACATGTCGCACCGTAGGGCTTAAACACAGCATCTCCCAAAAGCAACAAATGAAATGATGACAACAACACCTACGACAGGTAATGATTCCCGCTGGCGACAGGCATCCTCCTTAAAGTAGTTCACCTGAAAATGAACATTTATTCACCCTCAGGCCATGCAAGATGTAGATGAATTTGTTTCTTCATCAGAACAGATTTGGAGAAATTTAGCATTGCATCACTTGCTCACCAATGGATCCTCTGCAGTGAATGGGTGCCGTCAGAATGAGAGTCCAAACAACTGAGAAAAACATCACAGTAATCCACAAGTAATCCACACAACTCCAGTCCATCAATTAACATCTTGTGACGGAGATATGCTTCAAGTTTGTAATAAATAATCCCTCACGGCATTGTCATTGCTTCCAGCTAAAGTAAGAGTACATAATGCAAAATAACAATTTCTCCAGGGAAAACGTCCATCCCCTGTTGTCCTCTCACATCAAATCTTTATTTAGACTGTTTTGCACTGTGTAGTCAATGCAAGTGAAAGTGAAAGTGACGTGACTGTGGCCAGTATGGTGACCCTTACTCTGAATTAGTGCTCTGCATTTAACCCATCTTTAGTGCACACACACAGCAGTGAACACTCACCCGGAGCAGTGGGCAGCCATTTTTGCTGCGGCGCCCTGGGGAGCAGTTGGGGGTTCGGTGTCTTGCTCAAGGGCCCCTCAGTCGTGGTATTAAAGTTGGGAGAGAGCGCTGTACATTTCACTCCCCCCACCTACACCACGACTTCCCCGTACTTGATCTGTGCATATTTCTCCGATTTCTCTCCTGTTTCAGACAAGACAACTTTTCCACTGGATAAAGTAATATTATGGATAAAGGACTCATATTTTAGCCAAAAGCAACAGTTTGAAGTTAAAAACATATTAATAATAGATTTGTTTTTTACAAATACGCAGCTTTTTGCTTCAAAAGATGTTAATTGATGGACTGGAGTATTGTGGATTACTTGTGGATTATTGTGATGCTTTTAATCAGTTCTCTTCACCCATTCACCCTGCCAGTGTTGGGGAGTAACTAATTACATGTAACGGAATTACGTAATTTAGTTACAAAATAAATGTAACTGTAATCATTTACAGTTACTGAGAAAAACTGATTACTGAAATTAGCTGAATCTTTTACACACATACAGATTTCATTGATTTCTTTTTCCCAAATTACATTAACTGACTAATTTGAGACACCTGTTTCGAAGGGTGGGGGGGGGGAGGGGGGAGAAGGAGTTTAGAGCACAGAATAGAGCATGCTTATTTGATAACTGTTTTATTTCCTATTTGGGGTTATGTATATGCTTTATTTTTTAAGATTAACTGTTTTTTTTCCAAGGCATTGTTAGAAGCCAGTGTTTCCTGTCATAGCTATTCAAAGGTTCTTTCAAAACGAATCATAGTTATTAAACTATATCTGTAGTGATTTAATCTGTATTTAATCTCAAACCTCTCAAGTACTCATGTGAGTACCACGATGTAAAATGTTCCATTGCACTAATCACAAGCTCACCTGAAACCAATAACACACAGTTGCTACCAATAACACACACTATATAATCAGTCTCACACCACCATTCAATGCCGAGTATTGTTTGCGTTTATCGCTCTCTAAGTGGTAGCACTTTATGGAGCCAGTTTCCTCTCCTAGTTTAGTCTTGTTATACCAGTGTCTTGATTCCAGTCTGTTTTTCTCATCCTGTCTGTCAGCTGCCTGCCCTGGAATTATTAGCCTGTCTTGGATTGTCCCTTTCGTCTTGCCGTTCGGACTGTGTTTGCACCTTGCCTGGACTATTGCTCATGTTATTGGATTACTCTTGTCAAGCCCTCTGGATACTGCTAGCCGCCGATCGACCACGCCTGCTTTGGATTAGTCTTGTCTTTCCCTCGATACACCTGTGTGCCATTGCCTGACCCTTGCCTGTTTTGACCACGCCCTTAATAAAAGCTTTGCAAATGGATCCGCATGCCTCTCGTCGCGTCGGCTCCGTAACAGAACTCATCTACATCTTGGATGGCCTGAGTGTAAATTTAGCCAATTTAAATTTGAGTGAACTGTTCTTTTAACATTTTATATACTATAAAATGTTATTTTTAACAATAAGATATACAATATTAATAATATAACAATTTAAGATGCAAAACTTTGTCAGAATTTGTCCTTTAATCATTTGATGTGATTTGCCATATGAGAAAGGAAAAAAAAAATGAGAGGAGGATGGAGAAACATTTGTGAAGAAGGAGAGGTTTGCAAACTATTAAAATGAACATGTCTGCAGATCGTCCAGACGGTTTGTTAATTTCTCCTCTGCCCCACCCTGACTCAAAAAATCCAATCAAAGGCTATTGTGAGTCAGCCGAACTCATCTCACCTTGCTGTTTTGTCATAGAGCCCAAGGGATGAAGCGATTCCAATTTAGATTAGTTTTGACCCCTGAGTCGCCCATTATTCAGCTTATCTCCATATAATCACATTTCATGCATTGTTAGGAGAACACAGATGTTCACTTTTATCAGCTTTGGTCAAAGTTACGGTCGATCAGTTCCGACCAATACAATGTTTGTTCTGAAAATATTGATGTGTAAAAATTATGTTAGTTGTCTAGTTTTTATTAGGGTCTTTAAGCAACAGGTGTGGACGGGACGACCAAAATTATGCTCTGAGTGCATTTAACTCGCTGCTTCCCGGGAGTCGCCACTGTATCCTAACCAATACCAGATGACCGATTAGTTAATATTATGATGCATGGTATGTGTTATTGTAATTGTATCTGTAATAGCACTTTTTAATTATTAAAAAAATATATAATTTACTTATCAATATATTGTAAATTAAAAATAATAATAATGAATAAGTGATACAATAATATCAGCAATTGTATTCATAATTTACTAATTATATATATGCTTTAATTACAATAATAATTTAAATATTATACATTAACCAATAATGGTTTTATGACAATAATACAGCGTTATTATACACTATAATGCATGACAATTAAATATTAAACATATTACCCACTAATGGTTCATACTATTTATACTTGAATTTGAATTGCTATAAACACACAATAATTTTTCACACCAATACTAATACTGATGCTAAATAATTGTTATTATTAAATAATCATACACATGATCGTTAAAATTAAATATTCCAACAACACAAATAAAAACATTATCAAATATAACACATAACTAGTATGCAATATATAATATATTATTGTTGTTTTAATAATTTATATAGGTATATCAATTAAATTATATTAATGCTAAGCTGGTGGTTCAATCATCAGTCACTCAATCAATCATATTATTAAGTCATACAAAATGATAATTTTAATATGAAACATTGTAACAACACGAGTGCATTATAAATAATACAATAACGAGTACTGGTGCAAAATATATATAATATTATTGTTGTTTTTATAATATTTTATAAATGTAATTATATTCAATCAATATTAATCCTCAAGTTGTTAAACCACCAAGCAGCAAGCAAACAAACAAACAAATAAATACAAATTAAAACATACATTTATAAATATTTATTAATATTACAATTATATAACCATTGCAAGTATAATGTTTATACTTGTAATTTAACTGTTATAAAACAAACAATAAATGTTTAACAACAACATCATCATCATCATCATCATCATCATCAACAACCACCACCACAACAACAACACCTTATTGCCGGTATTATTAATAATCATTACAAATGATTTATCATCTATTAATAACTAACAACCCCCCAATGAAATAATAAAATAATAATAATAACTATTATTGCAAATATATAATAATGTTATTGTTGTTTAGAAAATTTTAAATGTAATATAATTCAGTTATTATTATCATTATTATTAAATGCTTGAGCGGTTCAACAAACAAACAAACAAACATACTATGATGCTCTGGTCTCTATGGCTGATGTTATTTCTTTAATGTAAGAACTTTTTGCCCATTTTATTGACTGTCAGGCAAAATCGCAAGTCACTTAGAAAGACAATACCACACCATTTCTCCACAATTTACACGTTTGAGGTGTTATTCATGTGTTTAGCACAAAAGATGCCGGACGAGTTAGTGGTTTGAGCGGTAGAAATAGTGATGCTTGCCTTAGTAACCACCAAATGCTTTTCTTGAGGCTGTAACACCAATGAACAACACACCCCATTAACACGCTGTTGAAGCTCTTAAAGGAAGGGACTCTTCTGCGGGTAGCAGGTGCCCTTGTGTGATAGGGCTTCAGGGACACAAACACATATAAACTAGGATTTTAGGAAATATCCTGGCTTGTTAGATTGAATTGTCAGGTCAGTATTTCATTCTCGCTCTTTCAAAACAAATCTGACATATTTGTGTTGCTCCATGCTCTCAGACATGAGGTGCCGTGACAATCTACAGTACATTCAAAAGTCATTTTCTCAGAAGTGGAAGTCACCTTCACAAGCAGTAGACTGTAATGTGCTTGTTAAAGAATCTCCGACTGCTGTCCTCTGTGTCCCGCTCAAATTAAGAAAACAGCAGAAGAAATGATCTACAGATGTCTACACCGGTAGACACTATGTATAAATACTGAAATAAACTCTCTTTGAAAATATAACATGCATTTGGGAAGCTGCGAGAAAATAATTGACTTCCTGTCACTTTTTTCTTATTCTTTTCCTGTTGAAATAAGCGCAAGCAAAAGAAAAAAAAATTGTTTGCCATGCCATATGTTGACACATTATGTCTTTCTTGACAAAACATGTATTTTAGTCAGTATTTCATCATGTCACATTCATTACTTTAGTCCATTTCACTCTGACTGAAATGACATAATTTTAATCCTTTTAGTTGAACACATGATGAAAAAATGTCAAACTACATGAAATCATAAAACGCTTTATCAACAAACATTTTCATCAGTAATTTGGTTAACAAGAACACCATTGCTAGATTTAGATATTATATACAACACATTTATTTATAAGAGAATGTAATTATTATTATAAATAATATCATAAGATAATAACTAAAGTTGTATGGAATACTACATATATCAGGGTCCTCAAATCTTGCCCTGGAGGGTCCAGTTCTGCAGAGTTTAGCTCCAACCCTGATCTAACTCACCTACCTGTGATTTTCTAATTATCCTGAAGACACTGATTATCATGCTCAGTTGTGTTTGATTAGGGTTAGAGCTAAAACTCTGCAGGAAAGTGGATCTCCTGGGCCAGATTTGAGGATCCCTGACATCCTTAGGTTTTATGAGACATACACTGCTAGACTGATAGTTATCTCTCAAATATTATTATAACGACTGAAGTTACCCAAAACAACACATTACTATACACTTTCTATTATTCCACATAGAATAATGTTATGAGCATGGGTGGCCTAACGTCAGTCCTGGGAGAGCCGCAGCCCTGCATAACCGTTTGTGCTCACCCGCTCCAACACACACTCTGAACAGCTAATCAAGGGTCTGAAGGGTTTTGCTAGAGAAGGTATAGGCAGGTGGGTTTTATTAGGGTTGGACTGAACTCTGCAGGTTGTGGCTCGCCCTGATCGGAGTTCGCCACCGTGTTATAGAATAAAACTTTAGATATAGATTGCATAAACACTGATATATATGCAGAACTATTTATTATAGAATAGAACGTAATTATTATATAGTATATTGATTATTAAATAAATTATTAACGTAAATACATTTCATTATACCGTATAATATCTTGTAGACATTTTATTTTTTGATTCATAATTTATTTTTTTTTTTTATTTAACATTTTTTTTTAATGTTATAGATAATTTTCATACAAACACACACATACATATTATGGGAATGCCACTGCTAGACTAATACTACTTACACACTTTTCTACAAGTCAATATATTATTATAAAGTAAATAAATTATTTTATTCTTATTCTGTGTTTTTTTTATAGAACATTTATAGAAATTTATATTTTTACTGTTTTTAACAGAATAAATTTGTAAAATTTTCTGACTCTTTTATAAAATGGCTGGATATGACTAATGTTCGTCCTTCATGCAGTCTGTGTTTTTTTTTTTTTTCTGGCATTTTATCCCTCTACGCAAAAAGTTGAATCTGAACACTGTTAGAGAGTAAACCTGCCTGACCCAGAAGAAAAAATCAAATCATACTGGTTCCATGTTAGTGTTCTTCGTCTTGATAATTATCAGCATTCATTTTCAGATGACCTTGATTTTAAAGCCGAAATATGAACAGGAGTATTTCACTTCAGCCGCTTAATTGATCAACGCTGGCTTTGTAGATAAAACCCACATAATTTTACTAAAATGAATCCTGATCAAATAACACACTACACCTAATACAGTCCCTTCCATTATTGTAATTACTTTAGATGTTGCAGTAAGCCAGAAAGTGAGGCACTTGTTAATGAATGGGGTGTTTAGAAAATAGCAGCCCTCTACTTTCATATTAGCACTCCATTTTCCCCCAACTCTTCTTTACAGTGTCCTCAACTGAACTCGGTGAAAGGCACAAGAAAGAGGACTGGTTTATCTGTGTTCAAGCTAAATACATTAGGCAGATTAATTCTGTGCAAGGCGAAGATCTCTTACCCCAAAAGCCATTTCCAAACCTAATGGCTGGAGAATCTCCTTCGTTATAGTTGATTGTTGATGCACAAAGTTTTCATTACGCCCACAGATGCATTAGCGACCGGGCCGCCGTCGAGCTGTCTCTGCAAAAGCCAGAATGGAAATGCGGCAGCACCACTGCAGTCATTAGTCATTAGATCACAACTCTTCAAGCAGCGTTAATAAGGAAGTGAAGATAATCGTGGCGATGGAAGCTCCTCCAGATGCCTGAAAAGCCCGGGATATTCTCTGGCTTGCTCGATCTCTTCAATTAGCGTTCCTGACGTGGCCCTAAACTGCTGGACACACAGAAGCTAATTAGAGGCTCTTATCGGCTATCGCCAGTGTCCGCGAGATAAGACAAAGAAACAAGACGCTGTTATGCCAAAAAAACGAATTAACTGTGTTCCTAGAAGGAACTTTGAAATTAGTCTTGGTGTCAAAACATTGTGGAGATGAACTGATCTTGGGCAGCATTCAGGGCCTGGCTAAAATTCAAGGGCTGGGACAAATGGTTTTTGGTCCGACCAGCTCTACCGCAGACTCATTGAATAGGCTACAAGATAGAGGAACTCAGAGGAGCCTTCTTATCACAGGATCTGGACAAAGTTTCTGGTTGTTGCACCCTGATGAACATCCCCATTTCCACTGACTTAAATGCCAAATAAATACATAAATAGGCTATTTACGAAATAACTATGTTTAAATATTTACTAAATAACCATGTTTAACCTAAATATCCGACTAAATATTTAGAAATAATACACAATATTTGTGTCTTTTTGTTCTACTGATAGTTTTGAGAAATTATTTTAACTGTAATTAATATAATTAAAGGTATAAAATATTTGCAGTTTGATAGGTAAAATAAGTTCTCAAAACTAGGTGTAGGATGTAAACAAAGACGCTATTATTTCTGTCTGAAAAATTATTGTAAATACATACATAAAATAGAAATCAAATTTGTGAATTGATTGCTATACGCTATTGTTTACATTTATACATCTTTAAATGTATTTATAGTATAATATAATTATATGGATACATTAAAATGTCTAAATTAAAATATATTTGTAAATTAAAATGTCTGACTTAACATTGTCAAAGTCAGCTTGGAATAAACTAAACTAAACTAAACTAAAACTTGTATAGATCATAATGTTAGGTGTTTAAAAATAACCCTGGTAGAAAAATTCATCTGAAATATTTATTTATAATAGAACATAATTATTTAATTCATTATAAAAAAGGAAAAGAATTATGAATAAGTACAAAATTATAAAATGTTTAATTATATATTATTATACTATACATTAAATTAACGAGTATTGTAATAAAAATATAATTTTATGAAGTATATATAAGGGATGTGAAAACAAAGGACCTATTTTGTGTGTGTGTGCGAGTGATTGTATATGTTATTATGTTTATATTAATCTAATAAAGTAAAATAAATTTAAATGAATGTATTTTATATTTTATAAAATAATGACTGTAATTCACATAATGGTCAGACATTTGCTTTTATAAAATACATTTAATTCAAGATGTCTAAAAAACTGTAATCAATTCGCACATATATCTATAAAACAAACAAACAAACAAATAAACAAAAATATTTTTGTCAAAAACATAAAACAGCTGGAGTAGATTTGCAGCAAAACAAAAACAGGACCTGAAATGTCCATCAACTGAATACGTGCTGCATCAGGCCTTTGAAGTGCAGACAGATCCATTAAATATAAACGGAGCCATTGGCTCCTGGTTTGAGACCAGCAGGTTTTAGTCAATTTCTCCAGCCCCAAACCACCATTTCTTAGGTGAAAACGTGCAGAAAGGTTCCAGATTGGGTGCCAAGACCTGTCAGTGGGCATCAATGTACTAATCACCACCAAGAGAGCGAGTCTGACCTGAAGGACAGTCAATTAAACAAAGGTTTTTATCTGTAACGCTCACGCTTTCTGGCTTATCCAAAGTCAACCTCTGCAAATGAGGGTGATGATTCCCGTGGACGGTTTCTCACAGCCTACCACAGACAAGCAGTTTCATTTGGCGCCTGGCATAACGATTAATCATCTGCTAGAGTCACCACCCGCCTTTCCCAAAATCATCGTACATTTCCCTTACTCTGCCGTCTTAAGTATCTCTTGATTCGGTTTCATTTGGATTATTAATGAGACTGCCTTTAACTGTCATGCTCCGCTGTTCTGCTGTGAATCCTGCTGTACCTGTTCTCATGGCTTTCTTCTGGTTTCTTTGCCTCTGCATTATGTTGCTATCACTGCGCTCCTCTCCCACACTTCTGCTGACACTCTGGGTGTCGAGTCTTAATTCATCTTCAGGGTATCCAGAAACAGCCATAAGCCAAACAAGATTTTCAGCGCACAATAGCCAGTCAGATGCATGCATGAATAATAGCAGTACAGCTTGTTCTGGAATGATTGCACCTCTGCAAATAGAACGGGCATGATTTCAAGGTGCAGCTGCATGAAATGTATGAGAATCATGTAAAATATACACTAAATCTAGAATTGAGTTATGTTCTCATGCATTTACACTTGAAAAAAGATAAAAAAACGATTTGCCAGTAGGGTAGGAACAATGCAACTTAAATTTACTCATCCTTATGTCGTTCCAAATCTGACTTTTCTTTTTTTTCTGTGGAAGACAAAAATAGAAATTGCTAATAATGTGCTGGTCACTTTTTCCGGTAACACTTTACAATAAGGTTCATTAGTTAAACATTAGTTAACTACTTTAGTTAACATGAACTAACAATGAACAAAACATTTGTTACTGATGTACGAAATCTACGCTAATGTTAGTTAATAAAAATACAGTCGTGCATTGCTGGTTTATGTTAGTTCACAGTGCGTTAACTAATGTTAACAAGATCTTAATAATGTATTAGTAAATGTTGAAATTAACATTAACAAAGATTAATAAATGCTGTATAAGTGCAGTCCATTAGAGGAGGATAAGTTCATGTTAACTAATGTAGTTAATTAATTAACCTTATTGTAAAGTGTTACCCTTTTTCCATTCAAGTACTAAACAAACAAACAAAAAAAGAGAGAAAATATATGTACACTACATATTTAAGTTTGTTGAAAATTACTGAATCAATGGGTTATTCTCAAGAATCTGAACAATCTGATTCAGGAATGAATAATTCAGACTGGTTCTGTGCACTGGATCTGTAGATTTATTAATAAGAAACGACTCAAATTAACAGTTCATTCATAACCTAAAGCCATTATATGACTTCAATAAAGTGTACAAGCCATATGAACCATTTTATGATAATTGGATATTACATTTTTGTCAATTATTTTCAATATAAGGTAAAGACTAGCCAGGATATTCGGCAAAAATTCAATTATAACATGACAAATATATACACTGCTGTTTAAATTTGGGGCGTGGGTAAGGTCGTCCTCTTCTTTATACCAGGTTATAGTTGATTAAAAATACAGTAATATTTTGGAATATTATTACAATTTTAAATAACATTTAATTTTAATATGTCTTTTTTTTTTCATATGATGGCAAAGCTGATTTTTTTAAGCAGATCTGTACTCCAGTCTTTCTTTCGTTCTTTCCATCCTTCACTTTTTTTTTTGACAAACAAGTGGTTCAAAAGAACAGCATTTATTTGAAATACAAATATTTTGTAACATTATAAATGTCTTCACTATCACTTTTAAACAATTGAATGCATCCTAGCTGAATATAAGTATTAAATTCTTGAAAAAAATCATATTGACCTCAATGTTTTGACCAAAAGCAGTGTACATGACAAGCAAAGGTTTTATAGTTTATCTGCTCTATCATTCTCATGTGCATTTATCTTGTTTTTAAGAATGACAGACAGTTTCACTAGCAAAAAAAAAAGACAAAAATACTGAATTGCATTGTGCATTTTCTCATATAGTGAACAGTTGTGGTAGAATAAGCTTGAAAACAGAAGACGTCCAGAAAAAGTGGAAGTTATTGATGAAAAAAAAATGTATCAAAAGGCACAAAATCCTCAAAACTGGAACATTCAGATCCAAAAACGAGACGAGGAGGGATTGACGGAGCGATAACATCTGCTCCTACAGGGCTTTTTGGCAGCTATTAGGCATTTAGTGACACAGTACCTGGAAAATCTCTCTTCTCAGATGTACTCTTCATCTCTGTCCAAACAAGTATGGCAGGAGGACCTACACCTGCTTTCCCTCACCCGGCAAAGGAGAAAAAAAAGGACTAAGGAGTAGAGTGTGCACAAGAGTGCTTGATTTACTGTATGTCAGCCGTGTCGACCCTCTCCATGCATCAAACGGCCTGAGCCATGGAGGGGGTATCAGGATGTGGCATCCACGATGTCTTCCCATTTCCCACAAATCTACAGCACCGGCTATATGATCTATCCTTCCTATCCCTCCAAGGGGAATGGCTCCAGGTGAAATATGGCTTTGTGTCAGTGCTGGGGAGGTGAGGCTTATTATACTGTGGAATATAGATAATGCAGCAGTGCATTAGGGAAGAGGAAAAAATCTAAACAGCACATAAACACGCAGAGTGAAGCAAAATCAGAATATGCCCCATTAGGTAGAGAGAGAGAGAGAAAAAAAAAGAGTGGTGGAAAGCAAACAATATTTCATGACACTGATGTTTGTATTGTTAAAGGTCAATAACGTATTACAGTGTCAGAGAAAAACAGAAAGCAAGGAGAAAAAATCCAGTTTAACACATGGCAGGTTCTTAGAAATGTGCTTTTTGCATTTATGTTGGTTTTTTTCTGTGGCTCCTCAACACCCCTGTTGTCGCGCGTTTTCTCGTATGTAGGCGTTTGAAACTATTTTATACAAAAAGCTCGGGGTTAAAAAATAACACCCCACGCTGGGTTTAAAATATGGGCTTTTCCCTTAAGGAACTCGAAGATGCACTGTTGAGATTCGCCTTTAGGGAACCGCATGCGCTGTTTCCCCGATTCCGCCGTTGGCACCGCGTTCTGAAGCATGTGTCAAATCCGTCCAATGGAGCAGCGAGACGTCACGAGCAGGGGGACGTAAGCACCAGAAAGCATAAAAGCGCATCCAGCCGGGCGCCACCCAGCTTCTGCCCTTCAGTAGCGCTTTGTGTATGTGTCTGTCTATTTACTGTCGTCTGTCCACACAAGCATATATATATAACAACTGAGGAAAGTCTATGCGGACTCTACCGGTGAACGGCATTACAAACGCCTTGGGGTTTCTCCGTGCCAACGATATTCTGGCGGCCATGGGATACAATGATTTGTGTGTCGTTATGTTTAGGACGTGATGAAGCAATGCCGGTCAAGTTTGGCAGCTGATTGTCTCACTGCGAAGCTCTCGCTGCGGGGGTTATGATCTCCGCTCTGCCTGCTGAGGTTTGATGAGCAGCGGCAGGCCGCGATCCCGTGAGGTGTGATTCGTGATTTAGGGGTGTGTTCGTGCATCGCCAAATAAAATATCGTTGGGCCAAGCCTAGAAAACATGGACGCTCGTACTAAAAAATATTAGGACGAGCATGCTTCTGAATCCAGATGCATTCCGTTTTTCCCTAATCTCCATGCTGAGGTGTCAAGATCATGGGAGAAACCATATTCATCACGTGTCTACAGCCCCACAGTCTCGAATTATTCAAAAAAACATCATGGGGCTGAATGATAAGGTAAATGGGGCGATGCCAGTGGTGGAGCAGAAGCTTTCGAGCTATCTCTCCCCATCCTAAGCATCGTCCCTGAAGGCCCCGAAGCTTCCCACCCGGCCCGTTAGGCTTACATCGAGTCTGATTGGGAAAGCTTATACGGCGGCAGGTCAGGCTGGCGCATGCTTGCAAACCATGCGGTGTTACAAGTATACCAGGCTGACCTGCTCAGGGGTGCAGCCCAAGCCATAAAGCTCCTCATATAGCCAGTCTCAAAAACAGAGCTTTGCAACCCTCACCCCTCCACAGAAAGATCGGGGGTTGGGGCGATGCTCTTAGTTGGGGTCTTCTAGACTGAAAATGGATCTGCGGACCATTATTTTGTCTAAGAGAACCTCTGCAAAATGGTCCTACCATTGTCAGGTCCCAGAGGGCAGCCCACCGGGGGAGGAAAGGATAACACCACAGTATACGGTGCCCAATCCTCCTCAATGCCCTCACAGAGGCTTATTGATACCCCTGCCACCCACGGTGCTTCAGGGCTCAGTGAGCTCAGACGAGCAAAAATCCCAGCTGCCTCCCGGCAACGGTACGGCACGGGAGAGCTCGCCCCCTAAAGTGAGGGTGCTACAGCAGTCGGGTCGGTTGTTCCTTCAGTGCCCTCATGGAGGTTTATTGATACCCCTGCCAACTCGGTGCTTCAGGGCTCAGTGAGCTACGACGAGCGAAATTCCCAGCTGCCGCACGGCAACAGTACGGCACAGGAGAGCTCGCCCCCTAAAGTGAGGGTGCTACAACAGTCAGGTCAGTTGTTCCTTCAGTGCCCACACGGAGGTTCATTGATGAGAGCAGGGGTTAAGACTAAATGCAAGAAGAGTGTTCTTCTCCACTACAGGAACCACTTTTTAGGCGTGGTGTGGGACTCCACTCGATGCACCCGCCCACGTCTGTCTCCTGCTCGAATCGATTCAATCCTCACGACAGTCACGAGAGTAGGAGAAGGCCAGTCACTCACTGTCAAATAGTTTCAGAGGCTGTTGGGTTTGATGGCAGCGGCGTCCAATGGTATATCTTTTGGCCTGCTGTACATGAGCCCCTTGCAGTGGTGGCTCAGAACCCAAGGATTTTCCCTGAGGGGGAAATCCACTTTGCATGATCAAGCGTCAGCAGGGCGATCGCTTCGTGCCTTAGATCATCGTGGAAAACAAAGAAACGTTGGTTCTGGATCAAGGCCCCCCACCCACCACGAAGTTAGGGGCTCCTGGTCGTTGAGTAATGCTAAAAGAGGAATGCCGCTTCACGGCCATGACCGCCTTGTCAGGGTCTGTCGGAGGCAATCATCTCCTTTTGGCAACATAAACTGATGGGAAATGCTGTGTGTTTTTCGGCCGACACTTCCCTCCAGGACCCGACAGGGGGCATATGTGTTGTCCGCACAGAAACACATCAGTGGTCTCTACATCAATCGGAAGGGGTCTCGTCGCGCCCCTTGTACAAGCTGGGTTCTCGGACTGGTGTTCCTCCGGATGGCTCTAAGCTTCTGGGATTCCGATCAGGAGGAGAATCTATATAACGCAGGGGGACGCCATCTCACCCCCGCCCGGAGCTTATGAAGCTGTGGGCATGGCACCCTGAGGGGGCAAAGCTTCTCGCAATATGGTTCTCAACTTTGCAGGTGTGGGACTATACTCCAGGTTCAGAGCTCCCGCCACAAGGAATCAGTATGCCTTGAAGTGGAAACTTTTCTCTTCATGGTGCGGACAGTGACTGCAGGACCCAGTCAACTTCCCAATTGGTACAGTTCTGGAGTTTCAGCAGGAGCACTTCTCCGCAGGGTTATCTCCCTCCACACTGAAGGTATACGTGGCGGCCTTAGCAGCTTACCACGCCCTTCTGGGTGTCAATCATTGGGAAGACACCCACTTGCCACTCATTTCCTCTGTGGCACCCTGAGGCCGAGGTGCCCTGGGACATGGCTGTGGTTCTGGAGGGCTTATGCAATGCCCACTTTGAACCCATAGAAGAAGTTCGGTCAAATGCTCAGGCTCAAGACCAAATTTCTCCTCTTTATTTCCTCACTAAAAAGGATCGGGAATCTTCAGGCACTCTCTGTTTCATGCCTGGAATTCGCTCCAGGCATGGTTAGGGCATTACTTTACCCGAGGGCCGGGTATGTCCCCAAGGTGCCCACTTCTTCACCAGGGCCAATAGTACTTCAGGCATTCTGTCCTCCATTCCAGGAAGTAGGCCAAGGAAGGCTTAATCTGCTCTGTCCAGTTCGAGCACACAACGCTTACGCACACAGAGCTGCCCCGTGGCGTAAGGCAGATCAGCTTTTTGTTTGTTTTGGTCCGCCAAAGAAGGGATTTCCGGCGACCAAGCAGACTATGAGTAGGTGGGTGGTCGAGGCCATCTCACTAGCCTACGAGTCCTCTGGCCTCCCGTCACCTATGGGCGCTTTTATGCTTTCTGATGCTTACGTCACCCTGCTCGTGACGTCTCGCTGCTCCATTGGACGGATTTGACACGTGCTCAGAACGCGGGTCCACGAAATGCCAACGGGCGCTCTCCAAAGCGAATCTCGATGAAGCGTCTCGTTCCCGCGCGGGAAACCATGGTTACATACGTAACCTAGAGACGAAACCAGCAGCTTGGGTGTTTTGACCCCAGCAGTTGGGTTACTACAGAGGTGGTTAAACATTAACTCAAAACTGTGGTTGAAAACCAACACCAAACATGGGCTTTGTCCAATATTTTTTACCCGCACTGGTTTGTATTTAACCCAGCATTTTTAGAGTGTATAATTTTCAAGAAAGGTTTAAATTGCATGACTCTAAAAATGTCATGTGATGCAACCATTACGTAAAAAGTAATAACATATATATTCCTTATAACTTGAATGTACTGTATGTGATTGCACACATCTCAATTGTTATTTTTAAAAAGGTTTTTAAATATATGTTCCATTTTTACAAATATCATCACACCACATGTCAATTTACAATCCTGAAATCAAGATTTACTGTCATAGACATTGGGGTTGCAACAAGTTGGGGAATAAATAAAATAGATAATACACAATAATAATTTACAAGCAGTAAATTAGTTTGTTAAAATATTTCTGTTAGTTTTTTGGGGAGGGTTGTAAACAATTACTTTGATTTGGTCGAATAAACAAGAATTATTATAAAATAATAAATTAGTTTTGTTAAAATATTTTTGTTTATTTGTTTATTCTTTGGTTGAAACAAATTACTTTGATTTTGGTGGAACAAATAATAATTAATAAGCAGTAAATCAGTTTTTTAAAAATATTTTTGTTAGTTTATTTTTTGATTGCAACAAATTACTTTACTTTGGTGGAACAAGCAATAATTATTAATAAGCAGTAAATAATTTTGTTAAAATATTATAGTTTGCTTGTTTGTTTATTCTTTGGATGCAACAAATGACTTTTGGTGAAACAAACAATAATTATTAATAAGCAGTAAATCAGTTTTGTTAAAATATTTTTGGTTGTTTATTTTTTGGTTGCAACAAATGACTTTCAATAATAATAATAAAAAAAGAATTCTTAAAAAAATCTTAATAAGAAGTACATCAATTTTGTCGATTCATTTTTTTCTTAATAGCAACAAAAACATTGTTTTATTAAAAGATAGTTGATCCATTCCCTCTACTATGATAGCAGACTGAACCAAGGGTAATTACCACAGCAACAACCCCTGCATACTCACAAGACAATCCAGCAGCAAATTTGTGTCTGTTTAATAAAAGTTTATGCTGTATCTCTGGAGGCGGCACGAGAACAAACAAGCATATTTTGTAGCATTATTGTCTATTCTCTGTTGTCTATGGCAGATAGTTAATAATATCACCAGTGCACACTAATAAGATTTTTCCTGTGCTGCTGAGTCGCCTCTGTTGAGCGAGGGCGACGGCTGCAAGGCAGAGATAGGGCGGCGCTTCTCCATTGTTGGCTGTCAGTTCGCATAACACTGGGATTAAACCTTCATTTGAGTTTATTCCTGATGCACTTTTTCTTGTGAACACCTTCTCTGGATGTTCTGCTTGCCTGTGATTGGTTAGTTGTGGACAGATAAAATCCCACAATTCATCAAAACTCCATAATTAGATGTAAGTACGCTTTCTGGTGCATATTTGTGCTGAAGTCATCATCGCAGGGCTCGAGTGCTGTGAGTGGCTGCCAAAATGTTGCTTTGTGGTCACTTGTGTTCTGTGGGATATAGCACATTGCTGTGTGGTTGCTAGGGTGTTTGGGACAGTTGAAAGGCCAGTTCTAGGTGCCTCCTAGGGTGTTTTGATAGTTGCTAGACCAGTTTAGGAGGTTGCAAGGCAAGTTTTAGGCTGATATGGTGTTCTGATGGTTCATAGGGTGTTCTTATGGACGTTAGACCAGTTTTAGTGATTGACAGGGTTTTCTGATGAATGTTAGACCAGTTTTTGGTGGTTGCTAAGGTTCTAGGCTGATACAGTCTTCTAATGGTTCCTATGGTGTTCTGATGAATGCTAGACCAGTTTTGGTAGTTGCTAGGCTGGTTTTAAGTGTTCTGATGGTTCCTAGGGTGTTCTGATGGATGCTAGACCAGTTTTGGTAGTTGTTAGGCTAATTTTAGACTGATATGGCGTGCTGATGGTTCCTACGGTGTTCTTATGGATGTTAGACCAGTTTTGGTGGTTGATAGGGTGTTCTAATGAATGCTAAACCAGTTTTGGTGGTTGCTAGGGTTCTAGGCGAATACTGTCTTCTAATGGTTCCTAGGGTGTTCTAAAGAATGCTAGACCAGTTTTGGTGGTTGCTACGCTGGTTTTAACTGTCCTGATGGTTCCTAAGGTGTTCTTATGGACATTAGACCAGTTTTTGTCATTGATAGTGTTCTAGGCTGATACGGTCTTCTAATGGTTCTTAGGGTGTTCTGATGGATGCTAGACTAATTTTGGTGGTTCCTATGGTATTCTGATTGATGTTAAGCTAGACCTGTTTTGCTGGTTACTAGGTAAGCTGGTCTTAGGTGTTCTGATGGTTCCTAGGGTGTTCTGATTAATGCTAAACCAGTTTTGGTGGTTCCTAGGGTTCTAGACTGATATGATCTTCTAATGGTTCCTAGGGTGTTCTGATGGATGGTAGTCCAGTTCTAAGTGTGCTTATTAGTGTTGCATGATTTGAATTTGATTTGACTTTAAATACATTTAATTTTATACATTTCTAATTTGATTAATTATGAATATTTTTTTAGGGCTGAAAAATAAAAAGCTCATAACTACAAATATGATCAGTACCAACAGTGATGCTTGCCTTTGCAAGCGCCACTAATTATTATTTGAAATAAACTAAACAGACACTGCAAAAGTCCTTAATCACAATTCATTATCTAAAATTATGTCCGATTTAAAAAAAAAAAAATTTAAACACAGTAAACAGGGATGATGGTAAAAAATGGTTAGGTTTAACATTTAATAAAATAACTGGCTAATATTTTTACCCAATTAAGTATGCAGTCATTTTACTCTATAATATAAAATATTTAGTTTAGATTTAAATATCCAGTAATTACATAATTACCCACATAAACTACAGCATGTTGACAGTGTAGCAACAAAACAACTTCTTGAAAAATATATTTACAAATACAATTTAATTTGTTTTCAGTGTCACAAAAGATTTATATTCCAAATAAATGCTGTTTTTTTATACTTTTTATTCATTAAAGGATCTTCAAGTTTTCATTTTAAAGATTTATTTATACTTTCTCATCCATAATTTCCCCACAGCCACTTCTTTCCTCGCCTCATAAAAACATTTCCTTGATCCCGATCACTTGTAGAAGCTCTGTGTCTCTAGACAGCAAGGATCTGGTGCGATGTTTCTTTAAGCAGTTGACATTATTTGATGACCTTTTGAGTTAATCACCGTAACGATTGAACACATATAACAATGGCAGCTTGAGGGTAAAAGGTCAGCGCTCTCTGTCGTTCTCAATGTGTTTGTTTAGCGCTCCCCTGTCTGTCTTCAAATGACGGGAGAGGGGAAAGAAACCTGCTCTGATGTCGGCCAATTAAGGCATGTTTATTTTTCTCCTTCGCCTAATAAACGTCACTGCTATTTAATGGGCTGGTGGTGTAATTAAAATCCAAACCTCCGGGGCGAGGCAAACCTTCCACACAAGATGGCGTGGTATATCACATACCAAGGTCATTGGAATCGTGCAGTAAAACATGAATTAAGAGCTTCAACGCTGTCATATCGCTAGATGCTGAAGAGGTGTATTCATAGACTTACATTCAATTGCTTTTTTACGCATAAACAACAGTGGATGATTCAGGGAGCATCAAACACTGGGAGTGTAATGCTTAAAAGCAGGCAGGAAATAATTGAAAGCAGACTGTTTTACCGCAGCACGACTTGCTCGGCGTAAACAAACAAATATGCCCATTTCAGTAGGCTATTTTCAGATGCTAATGTTGTGATTTGTGATTTGTTATATACTTCAGTTACAACACAGTTGCTTGAGAATTCGAGCTACGAATCGTAGGTGTTTCAGACCGCCGACCGTGAAAAATCTCATTAGGATGAGAAAGGGTTAAGAAAGAGTCTGTGTGAATCCTTAATATTCACTTGACTCAAAAGCCCACAGGGATGTCAGGGTTAATCTCAAAATGTAAGATTAACCTTGAGGAGATGAATTGATTTAAACCTTCAGCTCAGGGATATTCAATTAAAGTTCCAAGCGGTCCAGTCTCTCAATTTCCTTTGCAGCAAAGGCCTGAACAATAAAGGAGGCAGGAGGCAGTGTGGTGTATGGCTATGAAATTAAATAAGTAATTTTTAAGCTTAAAATATTAAATAATAAATGTGATATGTCAGTACTAATATAATATTAACATAATAATGTAAAAAATAACACACAACAATCCACTATATATGGATGCATGTTATTTTTAAATAAAATCAATATTGCAAGGCAGGAATTGCAAATATTATATATACATAAAACGAAAAACACTATTTATCAACAATTTATTTATATTATATATAACAATTATAATTTGTCACAAAATAAATTCAAATAATACCTACATAATACTTGTACATAGATAACATCACAATAAGATCTTGTTTTGTTCACTATTTTAGTTAGTATGACTTAACAATTCTTGCAGTTATTAATCTTAATTAATTTCAAACATTTTATTATAAACTTTTTTAGTTAAATGTGAAGTAGCTTTACAGAACTACTAGATCTGTATTTTATTTTTAGCACTGCCAAAGAGTAAATGCTGTAAAAAAAAAAAAAAGATTGCCCGATGTTAGTTCAACACATTAAAGCTGCAGTCCATAAGTTTTACCTCTTTGTCACCATCTCTGTTTGAAAAAATCTGGAATTGCAGTTACTTGCGGAATTATCTAGCTTGCGTGGGTTATGAGTAGGCACGGCTCTAGCGTGGATGAATCTAATGTTGTTTTTCCTTGAAAGAGTATGTGGTGGCAGATCAGTCACCGTAAAACACCGGGTGGATATTTACTGTACTTCGCACACTATTCTAGCCTAGAACGTCTTGGAAGATGACCCAATAAGATTTTCATCTGTATATTGCCATCGCACAATTAAGGACAAGTCTGCCACGTTTTGTTTCTGACCACTGAGGAAAAAAGCATTACCAAAATCTCGCTACCATGGGGGGGGGTGGGGATTATATTCTAAAGATCGGTTAGCACATATCACCTCAAACCGTTCAAAGGATGATTATGTTATACTTTATTCTCAAATGATTAATGTTAACAACATCAGCATTGGTGACTATGAGTATAGTGTGTATTAGCGAATATACAACATGAATCTTTCTGAATATCTAATCTAATTGTCATACTCTTCGAAATTTCATATTAAGAAATTCTTTTAACCCAAAAGCAAATTATGCTCCCTTCGAACTGGTTTTCTTTAAATACAAATCTTTGTAATCCCAGGCAATCTGTAATCAGAATCACATTTATAACGCATTAAGGCATTCATTCACTGTTTATGGATTATGATCCGCCATCAAAATTATACTTTTAATTATTCTGGCTGCTGTGAGAAAAGGCTATAAATGATCCTCCATCTGCAGGATCCTCACATGCGATAGCCTAGTAGCCGGGACAACTTCTTTATGTTTACAGACGTGACATAATGACGCAGTGCCACGCTCGAATTTCCCGCGAAAACCTACCCGTACCACTCAAATTAGAAAACATTATTATAAGCTAACCGTTGTGAATCGGGCTAAAGTAAGGCGATAGTTTTTAACACTGGCTGGTTATGTACTTGCTCAAATATTGATTTCAGATCATTTTTAACCGCAGCTTTAACTAAAGTTAACAAATGAGACTTTTTGTAGAGCTACCTATACGTAAAAATAAAATAAAAGGGATAAATATAATGGGGAAATAAAATCTGTGCATCTCTCACAGTATTATATCACATAATGAACTACGCTTTCTGCAGTTCAATCCTATCCAATCCAATCTTTGGGGCTTTAAGGGTTTGATGTCAGTCGCAGCACGAGTTTTAAAGACGCTCGAGGGATTAATACACACGCTCAGCACAGTCCAACTGTCAGCACTTCTCTCCCACTAAATGATAAAATGGTTAGGTAATTTCAGATGGCAACTGACTGGCAAATACCCTGAAAGCTGTACTTGGCTCTGTGAGAGCCTTTCAATTTTCAATTATCTCCACAGACAAGAAAATATACTTTAGAACCTACTTGCAACAAAACAGTACTGTCCTAGGGTTACTAAATGGGTGCTTTATTAGAAATATATATTAGTCGTCACCGCTGCTGGCCTTAGAAACACCTTTTAATGGTTTATATATGTTTGTCGTTAAGCGGGTTTGGGAAAGGATGCCAGTAGTTCTGGGTGTAAGGAGCACAGCATAAGTGAATAAGTGCACATCTCCTAATGCACCCTGCTGTGTGCTGCCAGCACAGCCTCTCAATCCCATCCATCGCTATCCAACAGACTACTGTCACCACGGCAACAGCAAGTGGAATAATTTGCTTTACATCCATAAAGAACATCTCTAATAGTTCAATCTCCAGCAGGAAAAAAGGCAAACCATGATGACATTAGCAAATGCCGATCAAACCACACTAAATGCACTTTTTAACTTTTTAATGACCATTTTTAATGGTAATTTTGTCACAGTGTTACAAATATGGTTATTTTAGCTGAACAGTTAATGAATATGAAAGTTTTAATATAAGTAGTCTTCAGGCAATCTAGTGAGTTAAATACGTTCTAACTGAAATACTTATAGAAATTAATAATAATCTAAGTTCAAGACTTGGCTACTTTTCGTAAGTTTGCCACTTGAACACACACACACACACAAAATAAAATAAAAAATATAGAGGACTTGATTCAACCAAGTTAAGTTGTTGAAAAGAACCCCCCCTAAATTTCTCCCATAGGAAATGAATGGGAAACACTAAAATTCAAAGCATTTTTTTAATTTGTCCAATAAATCCAACACAATGCAGATCAAACACACACATAAATGAAGAGGTGAGCCTATACAAAAACCACATTCTCATGTGTCAAACAATCACACACACCTCTCCCACCAACACACACACACACACCCCCACACACACACACAAAGCCATTGAAAACTACTGCAATAGTGGCTATTGATATTTTTGCTATTTTGATATTTTTATATTATCATGAGCCACCGTGTCACCAAAGTCACCACATTTTTATGTTTTGGCTGTCTGAGCTTACTGAATTATTTATTTATTTTTTACTGAAGAAAATAAATATTAAATATAACCATCAAATAAGCATATTTTACATAAAAATTATGGTACTTTTAGAGTTAAAAAAACCACACCAAAAATTTTTTAAATTTGCATAAATTGATAGATTTTATTTGATCGAAGATGGTGATATGACATTTATAAAAAAAAAAAAAATAAAATAAAATTGGGATCACACCTGAGACCTTTGTGCCCAAATGTGTCCATGAAGGACGGATTAAGGGCTGTTATACGAACTATGCTTGAGGGTTATATATTTATATCAAAGTACCTGTATTACACAAAAGTACCTGCATTTTTGACATGCACACAGTCTTCCATAAGCTAACCTGTATCAGCCATGTTCAACACTGAAAATATATGCAAATAGCATTTTCAGCGAAGATTAAGCAAGTAATCCAAACTGCATGTGCTACACCACCTTCATCTGTCTTCACAAATGGTATCAAGCCCTCTCTCTATATAAAGGCAAACAGTGAGGCGAAGCTAAATCCCAGTGTGAGAAGGGGAAGGGTTCTTTGTCACTTCAGCTAATTGAGTAATTGGCCCGAAACAGACCGCCGTTTATTAAGCTTCCCTCCTCCCCGCTTCCCTCATTTCTACCCTACGTAATACAGAACCTCTCCGTCCATCATCTATCACCGTTTGACCATTTCTTAGTTTAAAGCCAACTAATGAATGTCTGCGGGCTCACCGAGGACACAGCGGGACTCCTGTGGGCTGAAGACTCACAATCAATTATCGCTCTATCTAGGACAAGGTGCTGCCCAGATATAAAGAGCTCTTTGAGAGTCGTACACTAAAAGATGCAGCCGCCGAGAATAGCGCAGAGATATGAGATACAAGCACACATACAAACAGATAAGCACAAGTCACTGAGATAACAAGTGATTCGGAACAAGCCGCATTCCCGAATGGTTATTTGTGATGCTGAAGGGCAGTGGGTGAGAAGTGTTTATCTTTGCCCAGCGTGTGCGGACCCAGAGGATAAAGCACTCTATGGGGAATGACAATTAGAGGAAAACATCGGTGAGTAATCAGTGTGTCCCTCGCGCTGACCAGCTCACTTACCGCCCATTTATGCAGCACTGAAGGGCTGAGGGTGAATTTGGCCGCTTGCCCTGCTGTCTAGTTGTTGTTGTTGTTTCCCCTTTTTTTCGAGCTGGTCCACATGGAGGCATGATATTGCCGTATTTCTTTTTCACTCAAATGTAACAGCAGGGAATGCAACTGTAGCACCATCAAATAGAAAAAAAAACAATAAATAGTCCAGGAGGCAGTTTGTGCTGTGGTGGACAAACAAAGCTAACATCAATATCCATAAACAATATGAACAACTTGGGTTTATTTATTTATTTATACTTGTATAATGTGTCATACTTTTTTTATTTAAGCCTTGCATAGAGGACAGTATATGAAAGTCAACTCGACATGGCAAATGATGCAAGACTTAAACTCGCATCGTCTACACAAGAATCACAATGCGAATCACAATTTAAGAAAACCGTTCATAAACAATGGCAGCAAAACATGCTTGTTTTAACAAAGAGTCCTGTCAATAGATTACATTTTTTATCTAATTAATTACACAATGTGGCTATTAATTAATCTGATTAATTGCACATCAAATTTGGCTGAGAAATTACCCCAAAATAAAATCATTACTGAGTTACATAAGAAAAAGCATCAAATAGACTACAAAACAAAAATACAAAAGGTAGCTTTAGAAATAAATATTTTATCAGATTTTTATCTGATTCAACATATAATTTGTTACATAAACTTTCAGGCTACAGTGGCTATGATTCTTTTCTTCCATACCAAGGCTATGATTCTTTTCCAATTATTTGGCCGATGCCGCATCTGAATTGGTATTTAGATGTATTTACAGACAGACGTTTATTACAGCTCAGAGGTGACATGAATGCATTTACACTGCAATTACAATGGCATAAATAATGCCTGAATGAATGGTTTTAAGGTATAGTTTTCCTCAAAATTAAACTTCTGCCATAATTTACTCACCCTCACTCTGTTGTTTCAAACCTGTATGACTTCTGTGAACATAAAATAATAATTTAAGAACTGTCTCCGATTCTTTCTTTTCTTTGTGCTGTGTGTGTGTGTGCTCATTTTAGTGTGGTTTATGAGACCAACAAATTTGTGTAATAATAACATGGGTATGACATAGGTATTACAACGAGAAGGTGATTTATGAGGAAATTTTCAGTGTCCCCGTAATTCAAAAGGCTTATAAATAATTCAGAATGAGTTTTTTTGAAAATCTATAAATGCAGAAAGTTTCCTGTGAGGGGTAGGTTTAGGGGTAGGGTTGGTGTAGGGCAATAGAAAATACGGTTTGTACAGTATAAAAACCATTACGCCTATGGAGACCATAAAAACAAACCTCTGTGTGTGTGTGTGTGTGTGTGTGTGTTCATACAATGGCAACCAAAATAGTTTGGTTACTAACTTTCTTCAAAATATCTTCTTTTATGTTACGCAAAAGAAAGAGTAAAACTAATGTATAAAAAATTGCTGTATTAAATTGAATACAAAAACGTATGCAGGAAGTTTTCAATTAGCTTCATTCATGTAATCTTATGGCAGTTTTTTATAATAATTTTAGGACTTTTTCCTAGCACACTGAAAACATGAATTTTTTATAAACCCACATTACTTACAACATAATTCAACATTTCATACAAGAATGGCTGCAATGCACCTCTTTTATGAAATGCATGTAGAGAGTACAATTATTTGAAATACATTTGAATTTAAATGGTTTCAGTGGGCCTCTTTCATGAAGCACAAGTGTTTAAATATTAAAAATATTTGCTGCAAATAGAAAATAAACTTGCTGCATTGAAAATACACTAGAATAGTTTTACAAAATATTTATTCAGAAATGAATTCTGCACATTTTTCATGAATGTGGCCCAGTATGTCAGAACGCATGAGGAATTTAATGAGATTGCAAAGTCAGCTGTCATCCTGGCATGAAAAGCCATTCTTGATCAAAACACGCAGCAAGTGATGACGATTCTCCAACAGTTTCCATTAAGAAAAGACGGTGACGTACTATCACAATTAACAACATGTATAATTTAAAATCTCCTGAAAAAGCCTGACAAAGTTTGCAAATGTCTAATTACTATTCGAGCCTTTCAGATGTTCATTAATCATGTCAGGAGTTCGAAATCCTGACACTGATAGTCTCGCATGTCGCCACACAGCCAGCGTATTCAAGACACATGGTGGATATTGTCACAATGAATGATGCTACATCTGCCGGTCTGTTCTAACGAATAAACTCTCACTGAATAAACTTCAGCATCTGAGACTTTCACGATCACGTGTATTTTTTCACAGTCTCAGGGTGCTGTTAAAAGCCCATGAGGCTGGTGTAAATCTGATTGGAGAGGACAGTTTCACACACATGAGTGAGCCACTGATAGCCCTTAAGTGAAGGGTTTGTAGAGTATTTAATGAGAGCGATCCTGGGTATCTGTCTGTTTTAATTAGAGAGGAAAAGGTCAGCCTAGTTCGTGGAACAGAACATGGAGGGAACCAATTTTGTCTCTTTTTAATTTATGCACACCACAGTGTCACTTGCCCTTCAGCCACTAACTCAACAAGAGGTAAACTATCCAATATCCATCCTGTGTAAACCTACAAGAGTTCATATGTAGCCCAGTTAGTATTGTTAACTAAAGCTATTACGAAGCAAATTATCCCAATGGACTAAACTATACTAGCCCTCCTGTTGTGGTAAAACAAACTGTCCACAACTTTGGTGTTGCGGGTCAAATAGACCCACATTGGTTTGGATTGTTGTTGTGTCATGACTACTTGTAGTGACTATTTGCACACTGAGATGCAAGTAACTACAAGTAAATATGTAGTTGATGGAAGTAGTATTTTCAGTGCTGCAAACAATCTAGTAATCAATTTTCCTTGTTGATTTTTGGGAAATATTTGCATGAAAACCAATGGAGGGTCAATTTGACCCCAACACAAAATGTATACAGCCTTTCCAAGAAGTGCCTATCCTAAATTTTTGGGGGCCCTAAGCAACATTTTCAATTACTTTCCCAACTGTTTATGGTCACTTAAGACATAACTGATTGCATTTAAGTGAAAACTGCCCAAGACGGATATTTTGGTATATTTTGTGTGTATTTGTCTATTTAAACGCAAATTCAAATCCCAAAGACTTGTCCATGTTTTGCTACATCTACGATTGTGCATACAAAAAGACACAATTAGAGCAAGTAATTGTGTAGTTGATCTAAACAACCTAAAATAAAATGCAAATAGCAGCAATATAACAAGATCTTGATGAAAGTAAGTTGTTGTATCACAAATTTAACTTTGAAAGAGTACAGCAGGATTTAAGATAAAGAGCAACATTTTTGATGAACACTAAAACTAGTTAATAAAGACAAACAAAAATTTAAATAATAACAAAATAATAAAAGATACTCACACACCAAAACTAAATAAAAGTAAATTAAAATCGAAAACCACAACCAAATGACCAACAAAAACTAGTGATATTTCAAAACTCTCATAAGCTTTCTGTGAGTTGTAACATTAGCTGTGCTGGCTCTTATGAAAAATACTGAACCGATCAGTAAATACTGTCTTCTTGAAAACGCAAGGTTAATTGCCACGCTCAGCGGAAGGCCACCCCACAACATTGTGATGGAGCTCACAATAGCCTGTTTCTCTAATTAAAGTGAAAAAATGCAGAAAGGCGGAGACAATATGTCCCTCACCTTGCAATTAATAACGGAGGAATGATTGCTCTGTCAAGGGAAAGGAAAGAAGATAAGGGAATCCATTATTCGCATCCTCGTTTCATCCACCAAATACCTTGGACTGACTCTATCATTAATTTGAATAGTCATTTAGGGTCTTTAGGACCGTGGTGTGATTTTCCATGAAGACAAGTCGACATTCATCAGGATTTAATACTAGTATTTCTCATGTTCTCATTCTTAGCCACAGTGTTTGGATAGTTCATCCAAAAATGAACATTTTCTCATAATTTATTCACCCTCATGTTGTTGCAACCCAGTATTATGCTCATTGTTTTTGTGAAACACAAAAGTGGACTATCAAAATAAAGTGTTACCAAATAGCTTTACTTAACAATAATAACCCTGTTGTGCTGAATGGGAATGCTAACTGTTTGCAACTGCATGCTAACATGGCCAACTAGGTCAACTCATTGATGTTGAACATCTCTTAACATGTCCAGACATGTGCTTCAACCTCTTGTGCATGAATGAGTCCATCAGCGGATAATCAGTGACACCTCAGCCTAATCCAACAAGCACTTTGTCTCAGAGATAAACTTCCTGTCATGTCCCGTTAGCGGCCACCTCTAGAATGACCATTAATACCTGCTGGATCGCAGGCTGTGAGGTCTGGACAATTTGACTTGACATCTATCAACACCAGAACATCGTGCCACGGACCATCTGTCAAGCTACAAAAAGATCAGCACAATCAGACCTAATCTTAATAACATTCACGGGGTGTGAGGATATGGTCCTCTAAACAACATCGCCAAGGAAAAAGATGACCCATTAGGTCTGTGTAAATAACCCCAATGGTTAAAGACCGGTTTGAGGGAGCATTTCATCATGCAGTAATGCTATGAATATATGATGGCTTACGGTGAACATGGTTATTTTATGAGCTTTGCAATCATCGACTTCCCTCTGTAGCTTCTGTTTACTGCCCCAAAGGAAGATAACGCATCTCCATAAAGAGGACAATAAAGATCCCACTACTGTGGCCAAAGTGGCGGTGATATGTTGTAGAATGGCTGTTGTTAGCACGTTTATTGTTTCTCAAGGAAATACTGTGTCAGCCACAAGCAGTCAATATCCCATCATGCACTGCAGCCCTGAACAATTGTCAGCTTTGTGTTCGAAACATGTGCGCTTTGTTCATTAGTATAATTTCTAAATTTTCTGTAACATATGTTGAAGAACGTCATTTAATTAAATATTTACACTTACATTTCGGCATTTGGAAGTGACTTGCATTTAAAGTATGCATTATCAGTTCATGCATTTTCTTGGGTTTTTGAACCAGTGACCTAGGTGTTACTAGTTTACTACAAATTTGTAAAAATAATTAAATATTAACGAAATAAAAAAATGGTGAAATACTAGTATTTTATCATTTATATACTACTACTGTAAATTCCAATTAGTAAACCTTACTTAAAAAACAGCATGCAAACCGATTGCCTTGAAAAAAACAAGTAAAGTGAAATAAGAATAATAATTTGTAATAAAGGTTTATTTAGTGTTGTAAACTTAGACGCAAGTTCTGGTAACTCAGAATCACTATTTTCAACAACTAAATGATTAAGTACAATATACTATGTGCGTATTTCAAACAACTCTTTTTTTTAAGTTGAGCCAACTCGTGTAACATTTCCTGCAACTTGGAATTTCTAAGTTGTATTTACTTAAACAGCAATCTGATTTACTGGCTAAAAGCATGCAAACCGATTGCCTTAAAAAAACCAAGTAAGCGTTACTCCACTAACTAGTGCTTCAAACATCCATTACAAATTACTGACAACAATGTCCCATTCATCACACACATACAATTACTCATAAATTTAAGGTAGTGACAGTTCAAAGTTAAAGGTAATGTATTTTTTATTGGTTTTTCAATGCAGTTTTAACTTGTATTACAAACATTTTGAAACAAAGCAAAAACAATCTGATTTAGGGTATGCTTCTTGTAAACAGTGGAGTTAGCAGTACAATGAGTAAGTATGGCACTGGGTTGGCCGCACATGTTGCCAAGGTTTTTTTTTTTCCTGTCACAAGTCAAGCATCACACTTTAAGTGTTCTTCACAGTATTAGGGTAATCCAAATGTACTGTACCAGTGATCCAAACATAGCACATGGCAGTCCGGAAGCAAATGGCTGAGGTAGATTCTGGAGACTGTTCTTTGCAGTACTACCCTGAACAATGATGGCAAAAAGACACAGGGTCAAGGCAGAGAAGATTTGGAGAAGTACTTCATCTTCAATGATAGTCAGCAACCCAACAGATACTAGTGCCCAGACTGCATCAACATCAGACACCTGTATGAAACCAAATAAAAACAATATTAGTAGGGAAATATGGATGATAAGTTGTCAGTGTTATCTGTCCTGCCTACACTACCATGCCATTGGGTTAGTTCACCCAAACTTGAAATTTATGAGATCATTTACTCAAACATGACTTTTGTTTATTTTTGGAACACAAATAAAGACATTTTCAGTGAAATCCGATTGAAATTTCTGTCTATTTACCCAAAACATTAGACAGTTGATCATATAGCAATCATGTCTCTTCCAAAGATTTGAGCCGCTTTTCCACCATCAGGCCAAACCATTTTTGTTGCTTAACCATTCCATTTTGTGCTGATCTGGCCCAAGCCGATACGGATAAGGTTACATTTTTCACTGTTGAGCTGTTAACAGAGCTCTTTGGAATGCAACATAAATGTGTCAGTCATTGCCTTAGTAATGCAAGAGTTAAAATACGGTACTAGATGTAAATAGCACACGTTATGAACGATTAAATATTTCTTTTAATTTTACTATTAACTTGTTTACTTCGCTCAAATAGCAGGCTTGGCCAGCTACAGAGAAACTGTTGGCTAAGCAAAAGACAAATGACAATCCTGAGCAGCGTCGTCACTGCAGGCATTCTATAGCATGGTTCAGCGTGTTTGGCTAATAATTCCAGATCAAGAATGGTTTGTGATCAGACTATGCCTAACCAAGTTCAAGTGGAAATATAACTGAAACTGCTCCTTAACATTCATTGAACAGTTTGGCCCAAAAGTAGATTACACGACTCCATTCATATGGATTTATTTTATGGTGTCTTGGGTGTCAGAGTTTTGGGGTTAATATCTTCATTCATGTCTTGAAGATGCACACTTTTTTATGGGATGAAATGACAGGAGGGAGATTAAGTGGCATCATTTTCATTTTTTTGTTAAACTAGGTATATAATCAACATTAATCTTTATAAAAGTATCTCAGTAATTTACCAGCAAATACACAGGAAATTTTCCCAAAATGATGTGCTTCTTTAAAGGTCCCATATCGTCAAAACTGAAATTTCCTGGCTTTTTTCACGATTACTGAGGTCTAGGGGCTATTTAACTACCATATAAGTTTCAAAAACAGTCAGTCCACAGTAAAATGCACACAACCTGCATAAAGTAGCAGTGATTTTTCACGAACCGTTGTGACTACCATAAAAAGATGACGTCAGAACTACACAGTCACCGCCTTCAGTCACCACCCCGAGCACCGCCCACAGTCCCACTCTCCTTTTGCCAAACCCCCAGGACAATATCGCGTCCATGCCATTGCTGAGCAACAACAAACATGTCGAAAATGTTAACTTTAACCACAAAACTAGATCGGCCGACCTGTAACGTTACACAATATACTCAAAGGATGGACGATCTGACAGGATTGTTACTATGAGGTGGATCGCATCTAACGTGTACAGTAAAGACAAACTCACCGTGTCTATCTAGTCATGATGAAGATGTATATACATTTCAATTTCAGCAGGCAACTATTTTTACAGCTACATTATTGTTCCAGCCACAATTAATCACAACAATGTATATACAATTACAAATGATTATATATAAATCGTCAGTTTGTTGTTTTGCACACATGCACACAGACATTATTTCATACACGACATAGTCGTGAGATGCAAGAAACATAGACATATGGCAAGAAATCTGTAGATGCGCCCATAACAACAAAAGACAATACTTTATTGAACCTTTTCTGATAAGAAGTGTGCGCTGAAAACGTGAGCATTTTTGACGCTCGTTTTATCGCGTTTAACCACAGCTGTCATAGTTTTTTTGTCTGGCAGCGGTAGCAGATATGCGATCAAATTTCTAATTTGAGGCTGTATTACGTCGATTCTAGCACCCAACATCACAACAAGATGATACTTTAATCTGCGCTGGTTTGAATGGGCACTGTATATACAATTCCAAATGTATGTAATTAATACATTCATTGTATGTATTACACGGGATGGCCGTCCCGTTTCCTTTTGTTTTTGCTGCTCAGGCTAGGGCTGTGACGTCGCGGACCCAGACTGTTGTGTTGTGTCCTGGCCGGCGTCACTCGAACAAACGAGCGCGCACTAAACGGACAGAAGAGAGGCTCATGAATATTAGTTAGACAGGCCAAAATCGACCTATTCTCAGCAGAGCTCCCGAGATAGGAGCTGTAAAAATATATTGAGATGGTTTTGGTACTTATACCGCAAATATAAATTCTTAAGAACATCAAGACTTAAAATAAAACTCCAGAAAAGTGTAAAATATGTGACCTTTACGGTGTCTGTGGCCTATCGAGAATCTTACCAAAAGCGGGTTAGTTCTAGCTCGAAAGTGTCTGGGGTGATCAGAAGTAAAAGAAGGTAGGCCTCGATGGTGTGTGCACTGCCTGTCTCATCGGGGTTATAGAAGTATCGAAAAAGAAAAACAAGTTTCAGACATTCAAGAAATCAGTCAAAATGCACATGGTTGCCTCAAAGAGTGCGCCACATCACCGACCAGCAGACGTGACACGGCACACGCGGTATCCATTTTAAATATTATATTAAATATAATAAAAAATATTGGAACCATGTAAGGTGAGAACATAAAATTTTTACTGGGTTGTTATTACGGTTTTGAAGTGTGTCACCCACAGTGTTTTCTTAGATCTGTGAAAAAAATAAAATAAATACAGTGGTTACATGTATACTTCATCCGCAAGAAATTATTTGAAATTGTAAATAAAGTGTAGCACTTGATTGAGTCAAAAACTGCTCTACTGCTGTATAAGAGATTAAAAATGAAATACCTTACCTTTCATACCTTACCTAAGACAAGCACTTGTCCTAAATATGACAAATAATTATTCAGTTAAAGGCAAGTCTAACTATTGTTGTGAATTGTAGATTACAGACACATTCATTCCTTGATATTTGCATACTTTACAAGAAAGAAGAACATTTCTATACATATCTACTTGAGGCCTCAGTCATAAAACCAATTGAAAAGCAGCATTTCCTCTGTATTACAGTAATAAGTGTTTCAACACAGCAAATAAATAATTACTGCAAGACAAAGAGCTCATTCAGTTTAAACCTTAAATGTGTGATCATGTAATGACTATGATTGTGATGCATTAAAAATATTGACAATAAAATTGTAAACTTAAAAATAACTTAAGTGACCAATGCCTCAGTGTTATAAAATTATAGAGTCAACACTGCAAAAGATTACAGTAAACAATTAATTATCAGTGGCACATAAAGATTGACTTTAAAACCTACTGTGAGCTCATCTTGAGGACTTTTGGCATGTTCTTGAATTGTACCTCTGACTTTTCATTTTTTAACTAGCTACACATTTTTCAGTTTGAAAAGAAAAAAAAAAGTCTTAAATTTGCCAAAATACGCCACAAGTTCTGTATTTCTACAGTCTTTTTTCTAAAAGCAGAATAGCAAAGATCTTTGGTGTCTGTTAGCTAACACCGCTGACAAGGTTAGTCAGTTAAAATTAGCAGCACACAGAAAGATACATTGACGCAATTATTTTTTTAAACTTACCTTATTATTATTGTATAGAAGTAATCAGTCTTTGTTCAGTGGTAAAAATGCAAGCAGTCTCAGCAAATTCGGCGCACAAATTAAAAAAACGTTGCTTGTTGTGTTATTCTTCTTCTGTTGTGTTATTATTTGTATTATTAGTATTATTTCCATGGTAATTTTGGACAAAGATTCAACCAAACTGAGGTGCAAAGCAAAAATCAATAAGGCCTACAATCACTCAGTTCCAAAAATAAATAAAAACTGTGTGCTAGTTGAAGACAAGATTGAATCGAATATTTGTTAATAATAGAGTATAACAAAAAATGGTAAGCAATTTTTGTAGGCCAGGAAAACCACAGGTGTAACAGAGTGGGGGGAAAATACAAAAGTTGTTATACCCATGTGTAAACAAAGTGAGTAAGTTTTAGTTAAATTCAGTAACATTAACTAGCATAAAAAAAATAAATAAATATATCATATATATATATAATCCCCCAAAAAAAAACATTTTAAATTTTTTAATTAAAAATACACATTTTATTAAAAATCCAAAAAGCATTGAAACAAATCTAACTTATAATAACCTTGGTAGAAATGTAAATGTCATGGTCTTGTTAGCAAGCAAATTAATTTAGTCGTTTGCATATTTGCGAATGCATTGGTTTGTCACACAACAAGAGGGGTGAGTTTTCAGCGGGCAGGCAGATCAAAAGAAACCACTCTTGGTTGTGTGGGTCTACATCCTCCTTTCATCTCGGCACTGTGTAGCCCTCAAACTGCCTGCTAGTGATGAGACCCTCTTCACAGTCTTGTCATTTTCCTCGCTCGTCTCGCTCAAGGTCAGAAGAATGGATTATTTATTGATCCAGAAGGATGCCACACCATGCCATGAGCCTGAAGGATCAGTGTTTCAATTACACACTCACACCCTTTGCACATGGTTTGTGTCTGCTGGCAAATGTATATGGTGTACAAAGGCAGGTGATGCATGTCAAATCTTGGAGGTCTCTGATCTTAGAGAGATTTATCTACAGCTCATGTGAGAGTGAGGGGGGTATGTCATGAAAACCCACTTAAGAAAGAAGTTAAGACATTTTTAATATAAACTCTAAGAAGTTTGAAATAATGTTCCTGCAAAATTCTTGAAAAGTAAAATCTGAAAATCTGATCATTATTGAAAAACAAGTTCTTAAATGTTTGTCTTCTGTTCTGTCTGTTGTATGGTTTTTTTTTTTTTAGAGAACAAGTTGATCAAAAAATACTAATAATAAAATAAGAAAAAACATGTCACAGGCCAGTAAAATTCAAGACTCGTAATAAAAATCAAAGCACACAGGCTATATACATCAGGTGATGGCATGGACAGGAGTTAACATCCAATGTGCCATGCATTTTTTAAATGTATTTTAAAACGAGTCTGTCGTATTGCAGTCAGCCTTGATCCCAGAAAACTCATGACCAACAATATTTACCTATCACGCAGGTTAATTAGCACACACACAATAATTAACACAAAATAATTTGAATAATTACAGTGCACATGAGATGAAGAACAATTATTAACAAAATACAGTTATAAACTATGAATTAATTTTAAAATAAAGTTTGAAAATTATTTGTAACGTATTTTTAGTATATACCAATTCAAAGTATTACCTAGTGGGTAAGAAAAATAAATGAGCGGACATGCTAATAAATAATAATACATAATGAAAACATCTAACCTTTGGGGGATTAAAGAACAAGGTTAGCTAATCATGTCGGTAAAGAACAGCATGGTATACTTTATGAGCTGTTGTGTTTAAGAACACGTATTTAGGGAATTCCCTCGTAAACTGTCTTTAGAATATATAGAAATAAGGATAAATTCTTATGAAATGGTTTGGGCACTATCAAAATAATATCATCCTTTATCTTAGACAATAGGAAAATAATAGCAGTTAAGAATAATTTAATTCTTAAGGATGTTTCATGAATCTGGCCCCTAGTGTCCCTGCCAGTCTTCTTATCTAGTTTAACCACCCAAAGACCGCCATACTTGTTGCGTGAGGAACAGCATGGCTATGTTCCACTAAGTAACACAGTACTAACCATAAACCAGCTTGGGGATAGGAGACATCCCAGAAGCAGGATCCTCGGAAAAACATTGTTTAGAACTAGGCCATGCCAGCCATCCAAACCTTGATCTCTTAGCTTGGATTAGCACAGAAATTGCTGGTCCAATGCTGCATTCCGAACAAAGTTGGAAGTAGGAATTCTTGAAATTCTCCCACCTGCACTATAACCAATAGAAGACTGCTTTAGTTGGAAATGCCATCAATGATACTTCTCACAGAAGTGAGGGATGATTGATCTCATTGACTTTGTAAGTCAGATTTCCAATCTCAAGCGTCATTCCATTGGTTATTTTCAAGGATTTGGTGTGATTCCAAGCACTGTGTTGTCTGGAATTCATCATAAGTTGTTTTCTCCAGCAGGGTGGTGGGATAAACACAATATCCCAGAATGTGCTCGACAACACCTGAAGCTGTGGAGAGGAAACACTTGATGGCTGTTGGCACCCTGGAGTTGTAGCAGTTGTTTTCCAGCATTGTATCTATGGCTTGCCCTTGGTCAAAATCAACATTTTACTGAGCGATTAATTCTCATAGTATGTGTCCTTGATTTCCCATCCTTCCTCTCAGGTGAGATAAATAAGGGTCCAGTGCATTTTTAATGAGGAACTCTGATGCTAACAGTCCTCTCACAATCTCATTAACCTGTCTGGGAAAGGAGGACACCGAATGAGGGCCATTAATTCTCCAATCTTTCATTTCAAACATGCTGCTTGGTGAAATTTTTAGAATCAGCAACTGTAATGTGATCTGGATTCATGTAATTACTTTCCTTCATGACAGAAGACCAGTTATAGCCAATGACAAGTTACACTTGATATAACCTTTACATGGTCGGTCCAAAATTACTAATTGTATTAAATTAAAGGGTTTTACTTTTTTAGTCATAATCTGAGAACATTTCGATTCAAAAAGTTGATTATAGCATAGTGGCTAAAGGACTGGCTCGTAATCCAAGGACTTAAAGTAGAGCTGATAAGGTTTTATGTCCATTTTTATTGATCAAGGAACTTAAACTGAAGTTGCTTTGAGTAAAAAATTTCCAGTTAAATGACGATTAACTAAAAATGGTCTGTCAGCAGAATGAAAACCAACAATATGGTATTGGTAGCAGTCACACCACCAAGAAGCTGGACTTGTGCATATTCAAAATTGATGTATTACAGTTGGTTCAGAGACAAACAAAAACGTCTCAGGTTACTTATATAACCATGGTTCCCTGAGTAGGGAACGAGACACTGCGTCCTCTAGGGGTCGCTATGGGGAACGCCTCGTTGTGACCTGTGTCTGAAGCATACATTGAGAAAAAAAACACCAAACACACGTTGGCCGGCGACAGCCATGACGTCACTACCAGTGCGACTATAGTATAAATAGGAGCCGGGAGAACACATCATCCACTTCTTCGTCTGAAGCTTGCGTCCGCAGCATGGCAAGAAACCTAGAGGACGCAGTGTCTCGTACATAAGTAACCTGAGACGTTCCCTTTCATAGGGACTTCGAACTGCGTCCTCCAGGGGAACGGTATACCCACGCTGCCATGCTGAGGGGAGTGTACCAACTCTACCATCTTGCCATGGGAGTTGCTCCTGGGATGTTAGATGGCTGTCAGTGACATTATTCCCTACGGCCAAAGGCCTAGGCTACATACCCCAAAAAACTTACCTGTTAGGGCCAGAACTCCTGGGCCCGGGGTAGAGCTCAAGGCTTGGACTCAGGAATAGATTAATTTAAGGGAATACGACCAAGAGCCCAGAATCATACTAGTCTTGGCCTGTCACACAGGGGCAACCGCATGTTTCTTTTTGTATGTGCTGAAGGAACTGTCTCAGCAGACCCTTAGTAACAACACCCTGTTAAAGTAGGTATCCATAGGATACATAGGAGGAGTGGTGCCCAAGTGAGTAACGCTAGTCAGTTCTTAGCGAGGGGCAACCTCCCTGATTTCTCACTCAAATGAGAGGAGGCTCGACCTGTAGCATGTTCCAAAGCTGGAACAGTTAGCAAAAATGTACTTAGCTGAGGGAGCAACACACCCAGTTCTCAGTCGAGAAGGGAGCTCTACCTACAGCGTGTTCCAATGCTGGAACGGTTAGCAGTAGTTTACCTTGGCTGAGGGGGCACAAACCCAGCTCTCAACGAGCGGGGGCTCGACCTACAGCGCGATTGTAGAATCAGAAGGGTAAGTGTACTGCAAGCTAGCCAAACACTCAGCACATCAGGTAGGCAGAGGAAGGGCCTAATCCACCTTATGCTGCTGGTTCCAGGTGCTCTGGATAAACAGAGAACTCAAACTTCTCATGTTAGAGGAGAACTCCGAATTCAGAGGAATAGTGTGCTCATTCCAAGTAACCCTTTGATAAAAGGGGAGCACTGCTCAACACTACCACGAGAACAGCCCATGGAGTGAGGAATCCAACTCCTCAAAGAGAATTAAATGCTCGAAAGAAAGCACCATGCTCAAAATAACCCTCAATGGTGAGGGGAAAAAAAAGCGATACTTCCAAGTGTGTCAACAGAGACACACTGGTTGAGTGGAGCCCAAGGCAAGTACCGGGGCCTAAGCCAACTCAGAAACAGGGAGCGTAACGCCTAACCCTTACCATACAGGATTTCAGAAAAGTGGCAAAGCATAACATGCACACTTACCACTTACGTGAATTTTTAGAAAGTACGCAAAGCTTAACGCGTGCACTTACCATAGTATGGATTTAGAAATGCGCAAGCTACCGTGCACCCTCCCACTTTGTGTATTTTAGAAATGCGCAAAGCTTAACTTGTGCACTACCATAGATGGATTGAGTTTTTCCAAGCTCTGTTCCAATCCCTGAAGTACGGGCCAAACGTGAGGCAAGCTCAATACAACCCTCTACGTGAGGGGAGCACTGCTGAGACAGCATTACAACAGAAGTTCTCACGCAAAGCACTATACTTCCCGCTCGATCCGTCAGCAAAGGGGATATCTGGTGGCGGGCCCCTAAGGGGCGATCCTAGATACGTGCCCATACAGGTTCAGTCCTGAGCATAATCCCAGCCCGTACTTCCGGATTTTTTACGTGCTTGCCGGGGCCTATACGAAGAAGGCTCCCTCAGAAGCCCTGTGCATCGGCCTCATGATCCTAAGTTAATAAGCCGAACCCCGCTTATCCGTACCGTCTGACATATATGACGAGTGGAAAACACTGCGAGTCGAGCCCCCCTGTTTCTGAGTCCAGCAGAGGGGGTGCTCACTGAGGACCTCCCTAGAAAAAGGACAGAAACACACAGGTCCCCGGGAAACACTGCAAAGAAAGCTAGCAAAAGGATTACACACACAACCACCAGTGCATTAAATACACACATATATATATATATTTAGAAATGGATCGTAAACTCACCCCCATAGAACCAACCAAAACATCTTAGGTCCAGTAGGAGACTGTTATGCAGGAAGTTCCCACCTAACCTAGGTCAGGTGGAGAGATGGTGGTTACAAAGGAATTAGGCAGGGGAAGATAAGGGCAGATGTAAAAACCCCAAAGGAAATGAGCAGATACTGAAGTATCACTCTGATCCGGACAAAAACGCTGACGCCCTGTCTGGATCACATCCTTAGTTCCTTGTCTACTCCTTTTGACCCGCGATTCTTACTACCCCTCCCGCGGGCGGGCAGGCGCGAGTCCGCAGACACAGCCTTCTGTGGCTCGTCGCTGAGTCCTCAACCCGAGACGGCCAGGACCCCTAGGTTGTTCGGCTCAGACCTGTCCCTTTGTGGAATGAATGATTTTGCAGCTGCTGTCTCACAACCTTTCGCCTCCCTAACTCCGGCCCGTCACCGCTCAACGGGATAACGAAAAAAAAAAGTTTCAGAGGGCAAAACCGGGCTCAGAGAAGAATCCCTTTCTTTCCTCCAAGTCTTCCAGTCACCACATATGCCTCTCCGTCACCACCTAGCTGCCATGGATCTGCCATAGCAGAGGTGCCATGCTTGTAGCATGGAGAGCGAGATCCGTGGTGTGGCGCAACTCAGTTACCTCATCAGGAGAAAGGCCCTCGCCTTTATCCAGGTCTTTCAGCAGATCAGCCTGATACGCCTGGAGCACCGCCATAGTGTGCAACGAAGCCACAGCCTGACCTGCTGCTGCGTATGCCCTGCCATTCATTTTAGATGTAGCTTGAAGAGGCATTGATGGCAAGGAGGGAGTTTTGAGAGAGGATGTCTCTCCCATAGAGAGATAGCTAGCTAGCGTCCCTTCTACAGGGGGCTTTCTCTCATAGCCGTTTTCGCGCATTGCCTCGATGTTGGCATAACTAGTATAGCTGAGAACCGATGATGCGTGATAAAATGCCTCTCCCATCCTTCTCGATCTCCACATGAAGATCGGGAATGAATGGAAGGCTCACCTGAGCTGGAGGGTTATGGTTAGAAAGATAACGTTCCTCGAGACGACTTCGCGACGTCACTTCCTTAGTCCGCTTTCACGGCAAGTCAAGCCTCGCCGTGGCGCTATCCATAACTTCCAAGAGCTCATCATACGCAAGGCAGGAGGATTAGGAAGGCTCAGCCTCAGCTTCTCTGCACTCCTCAGACATTTCCTGCTTTTGCTAGGATGATTCCAGCAGAGCACTCGCCCCTGAATCAGACAATGTTAATGAAAAAACATCATCCTCCAGCGGCTCACTCTCACCCACAGCCGACGATCGCGAGAGGGAAGCCCCCGCTTAATCATCGCCACGTCCACCTGCGATCCCCATGAGCTCATTCTCTTCCGTGCCTCAGTAGCGGCGGGTCCTGAACCGTGGGGAGCATATGGCTGCCCCTCTTTCCTCGAAAAGGGAGACAAACGAGAGAGGAGCTTTTTCCTTGAAAAAACGCTCGCGGTGCACGCTGATTGCCCCCTCGGAGACATTGCGTGCGTTCTCTTTGCCCAAACAAAACAACGCATTGATTGTGTGTGTCATCAGATGTTAAATAACGATGACACGGATGCACACATCCTTTAAACGTTTTGCTAGTGCTTGCCATAATGAATGAAAGAGATCGCTCTTACCACTGAAATGCACGCTTCAAACAAAACAGTAAATGAAGACGAAGAAGAGAATGATGTATAGCTCCCGGCACCTATTTATACTATAGCCACACCGGTAGTGACGTCATGGCTGTCGCCGCCACGATGTGTTTGGGGTTTTTTTTTCATGTAGCTTCATACACGGTCAGCGACGAGTCGTTCCCCATGCGCCCCTATTATGACGCATGTTCGAGTTCGATGAAAAGGACCACTGGCATTACCACAAGATACTTCCACGTTTAGAGGCACATGTGCTTTACTATTACAATTGGTTCTGTTACTCATGCCAAATTACATAATAGATTATGTTACGAACTACAATTTTTGTTAAGTTACACATTTCGTAATATAATCAGGCAACTTTTTGATTTCTTTTAGATTACTTTTGGGGGGGAACCTAACTCTTTTGTCACATTGATTTAAAACAATCTTGTACCATATTGATATAACTATGAAAATAAATAAATAATATGCTATTTGTTTCTATTACTACATGAGTGCTACATTACATTACACCATTGGATGGAGTTTTGATGAAAAGCTAATAATGAACTAAATCATACAAAATATAAAACTAAAATAAATTATTTAAAAATAACTATCAAAATAAAACCAAATAATCCAGATTACAATAATCAGTTACCACACAGCACTGTTTTTTTTTTTATCTTGTAGTTGCATTTTTCAAAAAACCAAGTTACAACTACTTGCCTATGCTACCTATTGGTGAGGGAATTGTCTAAGTTGATATTGATCATTACTTATCTTATCTACAGTATTTTATATGACGTCATAAGTAAATAAAATCTATTTTTTAACCAAAAGAGATTTCTATTGAGTTCTTCATATGAGGAACCACTATTTATAAGCTAATATTTAGGCTTCTTCTGTCTGCTGTTAAATTATATGCCTCAGCCATCCAACACCAACTGATTCAAACTCATTGTGAGTTTAAAATTAAGAATTGAAGGTAATTCACTTAGCTTCCTTGGCTAGAGTGCAGAAACCCCACTTTACTGCAGTCTTAATAATCAGATTTTCAGTTAAAGTGACAGGCCATTCATTTCCAGATTTGATTGAATTTGACACCTATATGGGGAGAATTGCCTGTGAAAGGGAAGGTTTAACTTTTACTGGCTCTATATCAGGGTCATAAAACTGTAGTGCACATGACGAGGAAGATATATGAAACATCTACATCATTATTAAATAAATGTATTCCAAAAGCACTAACCTCCGTTCTCGATTACCATAGTCTTTGTAAAAAAAAAACAATTGGTTGTTGTCTCACCATATGCTCATCCATAAATACAACGGTTTCATAGTGATAAGGATGGACAAATATATCATTATTACCCAAAAATTTTTCAAGAACAAAATCTGTTAAACATATTTGTTACAGAAATTATAAAGTTACTGTTTTATTAGATTAGGTTTATTAATATATTATTTAATATATTAATTATATTACATTATATACCTGATTGGTTTGTACCACAAGCTTTTCAAATATTACTAGGCCAGAGCAGATTCACAAAATTGTTGTGTAAGTAAAATTCTTCTTAATTTCACACCCAACAATTATAATTACGGGACCGCCACTCTCTTGTGAACTAATGTATGACGTTATTCGGAAGCTAGAGATTATGGTTCCCGAAAGATTTAAATATGGCATAGTTGTTTTACACCAAACTCATCTCACTCAGGAGGCCGGTATAACCCCTCAGAGCCGTGTGGAACAGAGCCGGTCTTCCCTATTACTCAAATACGCAACGCTTGCGTAGGGCCGCCCAACCCGGGGGCCCCCTAGCTCTCAAAAATTATTCTTATTTTAGTTTAGTTGTGAATTTGGTCACAGTTAGAAAACATGAAGATAAGTATTTTAATGACGTGCGCTGTCACCCCTTTTCTTCATAAAAATCCGTCAAATCAGTTAATGTGAATGTCGTACAGTCTTGCTCAAGATTTAAAAAACTAGTTGAAAGCGTACCGAGCTGCGGAATAGACACTGTTTCTCAAGCGCTTTCCGCAAGCTCGATTCAAGACGGAGTGAAACACGAACAAATGCATTTCATTCATTCGTTCATAACCAATCATACCCCGCCCCCCAGCCCCACCGATAGTCCAGGGAACATCAGGGGTCCAACCGGTTAGTTATACGAACTCGAGAAACATTTTTGTGCGCACTAAAACAATAATAACATAATTTATTCCAACAATTCTTCTCCCTGAGTTTACTGTCTTCCGCCAATTATTGAGAGACCCTAGTAATTAATGACAAAATTTTCATTTTTTGGTGAACTATCCCTTTAAACACCTCGACCACTATTCACTGTCATTAGAAAGCTGGGAAGAGCCAGGACATTTTTTTAAAGAAGACATATTATGCCCCTTTTCACAATATGTAATATAAGTCTCTGGTGTCCCCAGAATGTGTCTGTGAAGTTTTAGCTCAAAATACTCCACAGATAATTTATTATATCATTTTGAAAATGCCTATTTTGAGAGGAAGCAGAAACACGCTGTTTTTCAGGCCCGTGTCTTTAAATGCAAATTAGCTGCTGCTCCCTGCCCCCTTTTCCAGAATAGAACTGCACCATTACAGCTCGTACCTGCTAAAAAAAAATCTGTTTTGGTTCTGATTATCATGTTTATCGCGTTGAAATCATGCGTTTTAAAGCCATATTAGTTTAAACTTCAGATATAAGGTTTTCTGAGTGCACACATCCGAAGCACACGGACAGAAAGCGCTGTCACAGCATGTGAGTACTAAACTAAGTTCTCATTCACACACAAGCCTACATTAAAAACACACCAGTTACAAAAACAGTCGGTTATATCTTTGAAGGTAAACAGCTGGGAAATAAATCGCATGTTTATTTTAGATCTTTGTGGCAGCAGCAATATACAGTAAATAAATCAATAATTCCACTTCTCTCTTGTCTCCTCTGAGGCTGGGACTGTAAATAGTGTTCTGTGCAGACAAAGACAGAACAGTTAGCATGTTTTGCTCAAACTTTCGCCATTGGCATTACACCGTTGTCGCTTGCGAAATCAAAATGACAGTGCCATGGGTGGAAACGTGCAGATTAAGGGGCGGTAATATTATAATGAGATCCCTTTGCCACGTCACCAAGGGAGCGAAATCAGATGCGATCATTTTTTCAAACACTTGCAGAAAAAGGCTTACCAAAACAAAGTTACTGGGTTAATCTTTTTCACGTTTCCTTTGTTGGTAGATGCACCGGGGACCTGATTATTATAGCACTTAAAACCTGGAAAATATTTTCATGATATGTCACCTTTAATATAACTATGAACGGGGCACCTATAATGGTTTGAAGGTAAATAAATCATGAGGTAATTTAAATTTTTTGGGTGAACTAAAAAATTAAAGTGTGCCCTTCAGCTGCCTTAATAAAAAGTTAAGAATATTTTGTATTCTAAAATGTACTACTTAACAATGTTATAATGTTTTTAAAGGTTGTTTGGAAGACAAAATTTAAGATGAATTCAAATGATTGAATTCTTAAAGAATTCAAAATCTTCTCAAAACTTATTATTAATAATTTAATGTTCAATGTATTTATTGGGTTATATTAAATAAATTGTTGTAATTAAGCATGGTAATACTAGTAAGACATTTTATTTTTCAAGAATTGTAACATTCTTAACTTAAAACTTAAAAAAACGTAAAATTTGTATAACTACTTTCTTACAAAGATTTTTGAGAGTCCACCTTTAATTTTGTTCAAACATGCATACTTTTTTAAAAGAAGTAATAATAATTATGTCAAACTACTGCAAAAACTTTTCTTAATCATGATATCAGGACAGTTCAGACAGGACCACTTTGGCAAGTTACTTGAGTTTATTGAAACACAATTTATCTTTGGCGGTATGGTTCCTTATGGGGGTTCTTGCTCCAAAATTAATTGAACATACAAGAGCTTCAACATTAACCTCCCAGAACCATCAGCTTGGAAATACATAGATAATTAAGACACTTAGTAATGTCTTTAAAAGCGAACAGTGGTAATCGTGTAGATGTGGCAGTGGGACATCTATACTGTAGCTTGGTTATGAGGATGAGTGTCTCTCAGCAGTGAGGTCCATGCCAGCCGGGACTTGAAAGCCTTAGTGATCTGAAACAAAAGAAGACGACAACCAGGAGGTGCACAGTAATATGCTCATGCTTATAGTGGGGAGGGAGGGAGGGTTGCGAGCAGTTTGAGCATACTTACCGAGCAGTAATGCCATGCATATACGTCCCGTATCTAATAGGAGAATGGTAGTGATTGGAGCGATTTGACAGCCGACCGCGTCAGCTGGTCGCAGTACTATGCCTAAGTGGCTTGACTGAACTAACGCTGCGCTCGATTTACACCACCATTTATGATAGACATTTTTGACTTTATGCCCCCAAAATATATCAAAATGAATCTTATGTCAATTCAAACCACACTCCTCACAGAAGAGGTGTATTTCAAGTATTTGCATTTTTGATGTATTTTTAAATAAATCAATAGATAAAAGAAAAAAAAAAAACAAACAACAAAGCTCGGGGAGTGAAACCAAAAAATGACATCACCCAAGCCCTACATAGCAGTGATTTCCTCATGTGTAGGTTGCTGCTATCTGTGTACGCGCATATTGCAAACGGCACTTTTGCAGACGGTTGAGGGAATCAAGGACTCAAAACACATACACTTGAGACATGAGCTTGCTTAATGATGACACCCAGACCCAGGTTGCCCACCTGATGCCTAGCCACCGAGCCCCTTCTGAGCATCCCGTCTCATGACTAATACATAACTTCCTGTGTAGTACACGGTGGTTCAGAGTTTTTGAGAAGTCAGCAACCTGCTAAGGGCAATTAAACGGAAAGGGAATAAAGCTCCCCTGTGGTTGAGAGAGGTTACTGGTTCGACTAAAAAAACACTTACACAGGACAATATCTGTACAAATGCACCACCCAAATAAGCAACAGAGGAGATGAGACCACGGTTTGAATTTATTCAAGGCCAAGCAAGTGTGTGCTGTTTCCAAGAAGGTCAGCACCGCTGCGGTGCACGTGATGAAAGCGGGCGGCTACGAAAGCGTGCCGATTTTTTGAGTCATGACTCTCATTTTCGCCTGGACTTGGAGCCAATTTGTGAGAATTTCCTGAAACGACCCCAAAAGTATCTTTGCCCTCCTTCACTCTGATAATTTTCTTACTGGATTTCTCTGTTTTATAGCCTATAAACCTCAACCTTTTGTTACGCATTCGGTGCACAATGGACTGTATGACATAAATTATTCAGAATGGCCTGCTGTATGCTGTCAGCAAATCCCAAACTGAGGTGCTGTTAAGCGATTTCAGGCTGAGCTGGATCTATTTCTGGGTGTGCAATTCACCACAAAGTTAATAAATATCCTTCCCTCAAGATGAACGGAAACAAATGCATAAACGATTTTCAAACGAACACAAAGAAAGACGTCAGCGTAAAAGGAACAGCCATCATCTATTCACTGACATTTCACTCATAATCTGTGGTTTTGTGGGGCATGAAATGATATATTTAGCAGAATGCACAAATTGTCACATACAATAAAAATGTCAAGAAAATTGAACCAAAAAAAAAAATAATACTGTTTACATGAAACACATTACATACATTGATTTGAGTGCACCTCAATAAGCATGTATTAATTAATGTTTTAAAAGTCATATAGATATTTTTGGGACCTAAAGTAAAAAATGTTAGGATAACATGTGAAGGTCAGTGAGTCTCTTAAAATATCAGAAAATCCAATGGATTTATTAATGAACAATAATTGATGTTTGTAAAAAAAAAAAAATGCATGAAAAATATATTTTAAAAACTGTTAGTAAATGTCACAAATTATTACAAGCCACATTGGAATTAAACACAAAATACCTGTAAAAATCTATTTTTACAAAGGATATGACCCCCCCCCCCCCCCCGCAAAAAGATTACTGCAGTGCATTTTGCAAGGAAATACAATTTCTACTACAAAATTTAATTTAATTCAAATTCCCACTATTTCCTTGTAATTATTTGTAAAATCTACTAGCAATTGAAAAATATTATATTGTAAATCCTACACCAGTTGTTTTTTTCTTTCCTATGTATACCTAATGATTAAAGTGCCCCTATTATGGATTTTTGAAAATGACCTTTCACACAGTGTGTAACACAGCTCTAAGTGATTGAAAACATCCTGCAAAGTTTTTAAACTGAAAGTGCCACCGGGTATAATTTATTGTCGCTCAAAGAAGAGGTCACTCATGTTGACGTCAACATGAAACATTAGCATATTGCCCACCCACTTGTTGGTCTTTTTTGCGTTGGTCTGAATGAAAATGCAAATTAATTCTTTGCCACTAGCAGAGCCGTTGAGAAACAGAGTTGCCACACGCTTTGATCTCACCGCCATGCAGTCACGTGGTTTATGGAGCTCTCAATAGTTCCAAACAATTCTGTGCTGTCAATATGTTTGAATGGGTTTAGCAATTTCTAGTGATTATTAACACATCATGTGCATTGATTGTGTATTGATAACTACGCTGACTACATTTTACAATCGCATTTTATTCTGGGGAGTGATGAAGAGACAGCATTAATATTTTTTTCTAATATGCTTATTATTTATATTACAATTAGCGTAGGTTAAAATAGAGAAAATGTTTTTTAATTCCAGTGCAAAGAGGCAAATTATTCGCTTTTCCACTGCTGTAGGCACGGTACGTTCCCTTTTGGGTAGGTTTTCTTACTGGTACCATTACCAAAACGTGACGTGTAAACCCTGCTGATCACGGATTGGCTGAAGAGAATCATCACTACCTGCGTCACTGAACTTGCAACACAACCACAACAGAACCGCTAGATTTAAATCAGCACAGCCAGCGAAGGATTGAACGCAACTGTTTTGAACGCGCACCTTTTTTAACAACCAAAAAGTGTCTGTTTCGTTGTCTGTTGAGGGAGTACAGACGTTCCTCTTGTTGATAGCAGACGAGCGGATCCAGCGGGAGCTTGATGGGCGACGCGGAATGAAAACGTTTTTTTAGGAGTCGGGCGCAACTATAACGACATGTGAATAATCCCCGCCCACTCTAAAGCGGTACTGAACAGCAGTGGAAACGCAAACCGAGCCGTGCCGTGCCGTTCCGTTCCGTACTGAGCCATGCCGAGCCGAGTCGTACCACGCAGTGGAAAAGCGCCATTAGAGACTTTTGGTGGCCAGAAAAATTATATTCCTATGTAATGCCATGATTTAACCACTAGATGCCCGTATGGCTGTTTAATAAATATAGCCTACATATATTTAGCTCTACTCTAGTTGCTGTAAAGAGTTTTAACGGTCATAATAGCTTATTTATTTATTTAATGTTTTGCATTGTATATTTAGACATTATCAAACACTACATTTTTAGAGGTATAGTTTTATTTATTAATGTTAAATTTATAAAGGTTAATTATTCACATCCCAGTATGGTTTTTATGACATTTATGATAAGAAGATAAATCTAGGATATTTAAAAAGGCCAGCAAATACAATTTACCCAATAAAAAAAATTCAAAAACCTTTAAAAAAAACACAAGGCAACCAACTGCATTCAGGAAACTCTTTCTTGTATTCCTTTAAATGGGCGTCCTTTCCTTCAACTGAAACTCATTCCACTTCCTACAGGGAGAAAGATTGCCAGAAAAAAGACTAAAAACCTTAAAACATGACAACTAGCTCTGGTTATGTCGCTTTAGGTGTTTCTCACGTTGCTAACTGCAAATCTAGCATACTGGCTTTATTATCCAAAAGTACATCATTACATAACAGCTTTTCATAAAATACAAAAACTTGCCATATTTCCGAGAAGGTAAACTAATGCATTTAAAATGCCCACAACTGCTATAATTTCCTCACTTTCTGGCGAGTGTTCTTTAGAAGCACTGAAATGAATGGGCTTCAATACTGGAACTATTGGTTGTTTGAAACTATTGGCCGCTCCATGACACGCTTTATTTTTCCGCATTCCTCAATTCCTATGGAAGCCTATGGGAGTGTCACAACTCTGTTTCTCAACGGCTCTGCCCACTAGGGTGCCCCGCTTTGGAGCGGTAAAAATCATTGTGGTTTTCCTCCCCGTAACTCTATAACACAAAGCAGCACTGCGCTCTATGGTGCAATGTCACCAAAATGGATTCGTTCGATTCGTTTCACTGATTCTTCCAGTTACCATTTTCTTCATATTAATCAAATACTCAGCAGTGGCGAAAGAGTGTCTGATGTGTTATGTCTTAAGTCCACGACTATTTACTTGTTACCAAAATGTTTGGCTTTATTAAATGTTGCTAAATCGACTCAGAAATAAATAAATTCTAATAAGTTGTTCAATGACTAAGCACAAAGTTTTCCTTGCATATTAACATTTTAAATGTTTGGTCAGATATTACCATTCAGAAATCGGGGATTAAACGTGAGTTAGTTCTGTACTGCTAAATATGAATATAAAACACCGTATGTGCACAGTACTCTATATCTGCGCGTTGCATCCGGCTTTCATTTTCTGCTGATTGCTGATCGAGAATGACATGCAAAATGGCCGACTGACTTGGTACACACCTCTACACACAATCATTTACCCGAATGAGATATGTAGCAGTTCATTCAACTCGTTTACGACCTACATATACCAGTTCATTCAACTAGTTTACTAACTACCTATACCGTTCATTCAACTCTTCCCGACCGATATGTACAGTTTCATTCACTCTCACACAACGAGATTACCGTTCATTCAACTCGTTCACAAACGAGATGTACCAGTTCATTCATAGTATTCGTTCACTACATTCAACAAATCACATGCTCCATCATATCTCATACTCGAAGGCTATTGGCTCGAGGTTTAGTCATTCTTTGACAGGATGAAACAGTCCACAGAGCTATACCGGTTCACAGAGCTGCGCATGCGCTGCTAATAGCGCTATGGAGGGAAGAATTTAAGTGAACGAGAAATATGAGTTAATGGATTACATGAACGAGAACGATTCGTTCATCTAAAAGATTCGTTCAAAAAGAACGATTCATTCACGAACGTAACATCACTACTGTGCTCACAAACGCTGCTTTATCAGGCATTACAGGCATGATGAAATAAAAATGAGACCAATCGGACCAATCACCGCAGATTAGCGTCACGCAAACGAGGTGTTTGGAAAAATGACTCATTGAGCAAGTCGTTTGGGAGTTCTTGAGCAAGTAAGGTAAACATAAATGCATATTATAAGACAATGAAAGTGTTTTTTTACATTGCATGCATGTCAACCTGTTGTTGGGGACTCCCAAAACCAAAATATGAACCTTTCATAACCCTAGGGGCACTTTAACATGTGCACACACATATATTCAAGGTGCATGGAAATTATGTTATTATGTTTTAATTGATGGTTACACCATATGACATTTTTTAAATAATTAAACTGAAACTTTTTTTGAAAATGGTATACAAGTTCCAAATCATATGAAACAAACATGAATACAAAGATTACATTTATAAGAACTTGTGTTAAACTGTCATGGACATTTTGTCATTGACCCTCATTCCCTTTGGGCAACTGAAGCAAGCAGATGCATACCTGTTATATGACAGGAATCTCAGATTAGTCATGAAAAACAAAGGCAAGCTCCAGCGCTCTGAGTAGCTTATGTAGAATCATGTCAAAGGTCAGTCTCATAGGAAGCTGCTCTTCTAAAGGGCAGAACAACCCCCCTCAGTGCAGCAATAGCACCTGCTCTGCCTGGCAATGACCTCTCTTTCAACCAGCTGCTACAGTCTTACCCTTTATAGACTACATAACCTCCAGCTATTCTAACTATCGGACACTGTGATGGATGACATCTTACATGCAAAACTAGAGCACCAACTTGCACTTCCACAAGTCATGAAAAATGCAGTTATGACAAAGCAGGCAAATGAGAAACGAGGCTTTTCTCCAGAGGATGCAAACAAATGAAAGTTTTCAACTATTTTGTAAATCATTTAAAGTCAAACTTTGGTGGTTTTAACTCCTCCTGCACCTTACGTTTGTTAACTTAAATTATATTGTTATTCAATTCAGTATATAACTAGAAATAAGTCCAGCAAACTTTGTGCTGTTCCTTGCTGTGTGGTAGTAGCACCTTCGGCCCTGAAGTGTTCTAACTTTAGGGTATAGAGAGGATGAAGTTTTTAATAAGGTCCTGGGTCATTTTAGTCTAACTTCAGATTGAACAGCAGATAGCTTTGTGAACCTGCCACGATGTGATAAAGACTTTGCAAACCGTTATTGAAAATAAACTAGAATCGACCCAACAGCAAAACTGCATTTTTCAAATAAATAAATAAATAGCAATTTTTTCCATGTAAAAAGGTAAACCTATAATTACAGAGGTTGCACTCTCTTGAAGGTAAACAGTTAAAAACATTAATGCAATTCTATAAAACTATAAATGGTCAGAGAAAGAGTAAGAAATGGTTTTAAAATATTGTATTATTATTTTATTACCTTATTTATATTTAAATATGTAGACCGTCTGAAATTATGGTATTACACAGCTGCTTTTTAAAACAATACTAGTAAAGAACAAATTATTTTATATGCTATCATTCAGTTTAGAGTGTTTTTTTTGTTCCTTATGATCACCAATGCTGAATTTATCACATACTGTGTGTGTGTGTGTCTATTCATATATAACAGTGTTATTGTTGTGAACTATAATATTAATAATTTCTATTGGGTTATACTATTACAAATGGTTGATAGCAAAGCTGCATTTCCAGCAGCCAATCAGTATCACATGATTCTTCAGAAATGATCTAATATCATTTACGATCTAACATCATCTATATCATTTAGTCTCATCTAATATCACTTGCTGATTATATGTAAACAAAGTGTGTAAGTGCAGTTTTATTTATTTATTTATTTATTTCTTATTATGAATTATTATTATATTATTATTATTATTATTTTATTATTATTATTATTATTTATTATTGTAGGTATGCTCTTATTATAATCATTCATATTATTATTTATTTTGACCTTTTCAGGATATCTTTACAGAATCATTCCTGGCAGTTATTTGAACAGTAATCTTAGTAAATATATGAAGTCACGTGTCATTTTGTGATCAATTTTCTAGGCAATTCCTTTTGAATAAGAAATCAAGTTTCAACATTCTTCTTTCAAAAAAAAACTGTGGTTAATCATTCGATTATGCAATTCCTGTCACACGTCTTGTTTTTCCCATCCTACTTAGCTAGCCCCCAGGTTTTATCCAAATACATAAAGGTAACTTTGTCATGGCAACAGATCCACATCTAGAATAATTGGCTTTACTTGCACATACATTTTAGTAGAACCTAATAGCTGAAAATATAAATATAAAAACATCTATTATACGATCCCTTTAATGGTTGCATGATGGCTATACAGGCCTCTTATGTGTCTATAATACTGTCAAGCAAGTGTTTTCCCAAATTTCGTTTCAATACAAAGTCAGACACTCTTCAGAGAGCAGCAACACACAGCTCTACAAAACCAGACTAATTATACCTTTCAAGTTGCTGGAAAAGTTTTAGCAGTGCTTGGCAATTTCATGTTTCAAAGCAGCTATTGTGACCTTCAGGCTACGTCCTTGTTTTTGAGTTTGACAGAATTCATGCTAACTACGTGGATTTGTCACTCACTCCCACTGTCTCCAGTAATGCCTTCTTCTCTTGTTTCGGTTCCCATTGGGGCGTCTGTAGCGTCGTTTTAGCGCCGCACAGTCTGTACTACAAAACCTCAAGCCGTGTAGGCCGCTATCCTGCAGGCAGCTGCGGCCCGTCGTGTATTCATTAGGCTCTGGACTGCATAGCAGATGACCTCCTACATCAGCGGGAGGTTCTAGATCATGAGCCTGTTCAGTGCTGCACTAGACCCTTAAAGATAACCCAAGGGCTGCTCTCAGCACATGTGCTGTACATTTCAATAGTCTGGAATTGGAAAACGCAGTAGGTGATTCTCAGAGAAAAACTTTGTGTTAAATAAAAATTGTACAATAAATTGTAGAACACGGGAAGCCCTTTTTTCTTTAGAAAGAATTTAAAATTACACCAGCAATTACTGCTAATTTTCTAAACCTGGACTGTTCTTTTTGCCTAGTTTAAAAATGTAATGAAGCCCGCAGCATTCACTCTGTCTGACGTCCTGCTGCTTTCCTCACAACGACTTCCATTTCACAAGCAAATCAGTGGCGATAAATGATTGTCGATTTAGATTGACTGACATATTTTATTCACACTTTGAGAGAAACTCACAATGCAGAGCGTCTACAATGCAGAGTGGAATGTTTTTAATGTTTGACTTGAGTACTTGGAATAATTGACGATGGCCATTGAATTCGTAAGGGATGATGCAAGAAGTGTCCACCCGATGTGAAGCAGAGTGTATTAAAATAATTTAATGCACAGCTAGTTATGCATTACCCCAGTTATACCATGGTCATTTGCCAGCATTTACAAGTTAAAAATATACATTGCCGCAGGAAGTAGGGGTGCTGCAGCAGCCCCTGGAGTGTAGCCCAAAAATGGGGGTGCTGGGGGTGTGGTGTTAAAAATAAAGATGACACATATGTATAAAAATAAAGTAATATTTCTTACTTATTATTTGTTATCATTGAAAAACGTACCTAGTAGACCATACACTGACAAGATGCACAGTTAAACATGAGTTAAGTTGAATCAAATTGACTGTGACACAGTTGTTTCAAAACTTGCCTCTAAGAAAATTCCGCTTATTATATATGCACTTAAAGTGGTTCATAATGATGCCGTTTTTTTAAAGATCATAGTGTGGTTGTATTTATGTGTACAAAATATGTGATCATGCCTGTAGATGTTCAATAAACACACATTATTGTGTTTTTATTCTTGTACATTATTTGTAAGTCCTCTAGGCCCCCCGCCCCTCTCTCAAACGCTTGTTTCCTACAAAGTCCTCCTTCGACAAAGCGCAGTCTGCGTCTGATTGGCCAGCACTGACCCACACTGTAAAATAGGGTAATTTTCAACTGTAAAATTTATGTAAAAACGCTATGGAAAAAACCTGTTACATGGGTACTACAAATATGTTCCCATACTTAATATAGCAGGAAAAATCCTGTAAATATCTAAACCAGAAATCACCTTTCCATTTGAATTTTTACAGTAAATACGTTAATTTTGTTCCGTTTTTAGAAGGAGTAAAGAATACAAATCAATGTGTAATTTTACAGTCAAAACTTGTATATCGGATATTCCCAGAATTCCTGCATGACAATCCACATTTCTAAATTATTTTGTGTTTAAATTATCATGTTTTTTCATAGTGTAGTTTTTGTTTAAGACTTTACACCTATTCTTGAAACGAACTGAATGCTTAAGTGATTCAATATACCTTAATGAATACACACACACACCACACAACATTCACAAGGCTACAATGACAAGTTGCCTTATATTAAACATAAATTCAGGCAAAGACACATAGACTGATGTAACCCACCTTTGGATTTTCCTTTACTTTAAACAAACGATATGTGGCTCATTATTATTAATTTAAAAAAGTATATATATATATTTTGCGTCACAGAATGTAGTTTTTAAAGTTTTCAGGTGGAATTAACTTTTTTATAGTTCAATATGCGCTTGTTAATAAAGCTTCACGTCTATTTGAAAAGTTTTGGCTTTGAGGTTTTTCGTAGCTGTTGAGCTCCAGGATCGGCACGCCGTTCACACACAGCTAATGTGTCTGGAATTTACTGCTGGCTCTGAGTATCGGTAATCGGTTACAACATGAGCTGTTAGAAGTCGTTTTTTGGTAATCTAAGGGGCAGTCTTTGGTCTCTAATCGTTATTGTTTCCAGAGAAATAGTTTTCGGCAAAATACTCAGTTTATGGTAAATTTCAAATGCTGTATGTCAGAGCGCTGGCCTTGTACTTTGACTGCTGCCTCATTACGTATTTGCATATGGTCTGTAGTGGAGTGTTGATGGTGTGTTTTTATACAATAGGATTTATCAAAAAAATATTATTTTATATAAATAATAGTATTTAATAAAAGTGTTTAGTATTGAGAAACGGTGCCTGTTCGTGATGGTGATTTTAGTTACATTGTTCTGCCATTAGATGGCGACAAGAGACTGTTTTTATGAGTCAGCAGTAAAGACTTTTACTTTGAAAAACGCTATAAACGGAAGTTATTTTTATTTTCAACAACACCTTGACCAGAGAACAACTGCACTATGGTGCAGGCAAAATCACCCTTAAACAATTCCAAGGGTATATACACGTTACGTATAACAAAGAGAGCACAACTTTCACTACGCATATTATTCATAACCACGTTTATTTTGTTGAAATAGATTGATCGAAGATGAAATGCTGTTCTCATATAGCATAGATATCACACCTCGCTCGTCTATCTCTTCTCACAATAGCTACTATACAGAAACTGCGTTTACCAGTATATAGTAAGCATTTCAATGAAGCAACTTACATCCTCACCTTCGTTACGAGTTCTATAGTGAAATTGTTGGAAATTAGTATGGAGGCTGGGCTCAACGCAAACAACAGTCAAACTTTTGAATCCATGGCGGAAGGAAAGGATTTCGCAAAAAGAGGCTTTTAAAAGACACTCCGTTGTTATGTTGTTTATGTATTTAAAACACTCATGCCGTTGAAACTGTTGTATTAAAATGCAATATCAACCGTAGACAGTGAGATAGTGCTTTATATTCAGCACGTACCCTAACTAGGATGGTGCCTCTTGATTGCCTGTTCAAGCTGGAACAGAAACCGAGCCCGTGTACTTCCCGTCAATTTACCCTGATTCCCAACCATGGGGAGACAACGGGTTCCCACCCAAGTATAATAGAATCGTGCAAAGATTGTTAGGTTCACCCAGCCCCGCAGCCTCTAACAGATGTCTGCTATGGAGGCACCGTGCACCAACGCCCAGGAGGAGGCGACACTCCGAGTGGAATGAGCTCTCACTCCCAGGGGGCACGGCTCACCTAGCACTTGATACACCAAGGTGATTGCATCCACCAGCCAATGAGCCAACCTCTGTTTGGAGACAGCCATCCCCTTCTGCTGTCCTCCAAAGCAAACAAAGATCTGCTTGAAGCGTCTGAGCTCTGGGTGCATCTTACGGACAATGCGCAAGCGCAGACAGGACCAGCAAATGCAATGGCCGGTCTGCCTCCTTCCAAGCAGCACTTGGCAGGCTCACCACCTGTCTCGAAAGGATTGTGGACCTTGGGCCACATAACCAGCCGGGGATCAAGGTATGTGATAATCGGCCGACCAACCAAGGCACGATTCATTGACCGCAATGCCTGCAGGGTCCCCCCCCCACTTGATGAATTAGCGTGATCAAGCAAAGTCTTGAGAGACATCTGTTTTTGAGTTCACTGATCAACGGCGGCTTCCAAGAGTTCCTCCCTAATCCCAAGAAACCAAAGAGAATCCTCCAGGGAGGCGGCAAACCAGGTCCGGGTTGAGCCGAACGTGGCAACCACATATGGACCTCTCCTCGTCCTCCCTGATCTTGCACAGGGTCTGTGCAAGGAGGCTCACTGTGGGGGAAGGCATACTTGCGTAAACCCCTGGGGCCAGCTGTGAGCAAGCGCATCCATGCCGAGGGGGGCTCGGTCAGGGAATAATACAGGCCGGCGTGCGCCGATGGACTATCAGGAAGCAAACAGGTCCACCTGGGCTTCCCAGAAGAGACTCCAATGAGCTGAACCACCTTAGGAGGAGATTATGCTCCCGGTGGGGTAGCTTAACGTGAGAGCGCATGCGGCTGCACACTGAGCTCTCCCGTAACATGAAATTTCACGCAGCGATTTGAGCCGCGTCTGACTCCAGAGGAGGATATGGTGGGCAAGTTGCGATATGCGATGGGAGCGTACACCACCCTGGTGGTTGATATACACCACTGTCGCTGTGTTGTCCGTCCAAACAAGTACATGGTTGCCCTGCAGCAACGGTCGAAACCGACGAAGAGCTAGCAGCACTGCTAGAACTCGAGGCAATTGATGTGCCTCTGCAGTTGAGGTCCTGTCTAGGAGTCCGAGGCTGCATGCCCATTGCATACGGCACCCCAGCCCGTCTTGGAGGCATCTGTGGTGACATCAACATGCCTCGACACCTGTTCTAAGGGCACTCCTGCCTGTAGAAACGCAGGGTCTGACCAAGGACTGAAGAGGCGGCGACAACCCGGGGTAACGCCGACCTGAAGAGTGCCACGGCACCATGCCCATCTCAGGATCCGGCCGTGCAACCAATGCTGAAGCGGTCTCATATGTAACAGGCCAAGCGGCGTAACTGCGGCTACAAGATTGCCCCAGAGCGTCAGTGCCCCGAAATATTGATTACCGTGCATGGCTGAGGTGCTGAAGCACCAGATACCTGTGCTCGCATAACAGATCTCGTGAGTGAGCTAATATAAGCCAGTCGTCGAAACAGTTGAGGACTTAGATGCCCTTCTTCCAAAGTAGGATCAGGGCACCCTCCGCCAGTTTCGTAAAAACACGGGGAGACAGGGACAGCCCGAAGAGAAGGACTTTGTACTGATATGCTCGCCCCTCGAAGGCAAACCAAGAAACGGTCTGTGTCGAGGCAGAATTGAGACATGAAAGAATCGTCTTCAGGCTGTGATAGCTGCAAACCAATCCTGGTGTCAAATGCAAGAAAGAAGCCCTCGCGGCAGGAGGCTGCTCAGCAGAATCTTCGGCTTCTGAAGACGATAGCCCCTCCTCTGATGCAGCAATAGACATCTTATCCTCTTCTGGAGCCCCGAAAGAGACACTGGGTCCGCCACAGGACGAGCCGGCGCCATCTTTTGGGAGCTCAACGGGGCTACACTGAGAGGGGCCGGACTTCCGTGGGGGCTGGCCCAACGGAGCATTCCTGACCGTGATCCTCAGGTCACCCTTGTCCCTAACCAATGCAGCCGCAGAGTCTTTACGACCCGACGAACTGGGCTGGGTAGAGCTCGAGGGAAGCCTCATTATGAATGAGAGCCGTGACTTTAGCGTAACCATGGACATGCATTCACAGTGTGGGCATGAGCCATCCACAAATGCCGTCTCAACGTGCTTAAGGCCCCAGACACGTGAGACAGCGATCAGACACGTGAGACAGCGATCGTGTCCATCGTCAGAGGTAAGGAAACTTCCGCACCCAGAGTCGGAGAGACATCTCGAAAGACATTCTCAACAACCGTGCTTGCTGTAGGAAATTGCTCTTTTAGGCTGGTTTGCCCAGGGAAGAACCACGGCACTTATCTGTGCACAACAGGGCCGTTCTCTCCACTGAATGCAAAGAGAAGGAAGATTCTCCGCAGCCGAGAACTCCTGCAGCTTGAGAGTTCTCTTTTCCGAAAGCAGCCCTCACAAAGCGATTGGCTCTGAAGCAAAAATCTGAATTGAGTGGATGCATGCCGCCATCTTATATACCTGTATGTATGGGAGAGTGGCTTGGCATGCAAATTCCACTTGCCAATTCTCATTGGCCTTTTCTTCTAAAGTTCAGAGGTGATTGGGGCTCCCGAGTGAGACTCCTAATGTCAGTCGACGTAATGTCGAACGTGACTGACTGAAAGGAAACTTACAGTTAACCAATTAACAGGTTTTTACCATAGCATTTTTACAGTCTTTTAACATTAAAATTCCGATCATTTTTTGTACAGTGTGATCTCAACTTAAATACCCTGGGTAGCAGAAATGTAAAGAAAATGAGTTATATTATTCATTTAAAAAAAAATTATATTGTTCCAATACAAAAGATTTAACTAAACATCTATTTACTAATGAAATAGATTAATTTGTGACAAAATTTCACGACTGTTGCATTAACTCAGCACAAATCCTTTAAAAAAATAATTTTAGCCTGCCCAGCTAAAAGTACCCCAAATCCCTCTAAAACCATCGAAACAGAGCACCCTGGCCATCTTGGCCTAGGTCAGTGGTTTCCAAACTTTTTCGGCCGGGCCCCCCTTTTGTAGAGAAAAATATTAGTCTCTTAGCTACATATTATTTATATAGTCTCTTATGCTCACCAAGGCTACACTTATTTATTAAAAAATACAGTAAACACTGTGTGAAGTTGTTTGTTTAATATTCATTGTATTCTATTTCTGCATGTTTTTGTCAAGGACTTTTATTTTGGTGTTGCGCCCTCCGAGAAGGAGGGTCTTGGAATGTAAAGGGAAGTGCGGGGAGAGGAGGTAGAGTATGGCGGGTACGGAGACTAGTGCTGCTTTCCTCCCCAGTTCTAGGACTCTGCTCAATAAAATTTACTAGCCGTCGATATTTTCAAGTCCATCGTCTTTATTCATATCAGTCCACGGGCACCTAAAACCCCACGCCTTACATATTTATTGGTGGCAGCGGTGGTTGTCTCCGGTGTCTTTGGAGAAGTTGCTGTTTGACTGGTATGGTGACAGACTAAAATATATGATAATCGCTGCCCTTTCATCATATATGCTGGATCATTTGTACTAGTGGATTCATTTAGACTGAAACGCGTTTTGCTTTACGTACCGTTTCAATTACATGGACTGTATTCCGATGGACTATTTATAACTTTAGAGCAATTTTGTTGTTTTCACCATCGTGTGAGTTTTCATTTCATGTTCAGTTATCGGTTTCTTTCATTTTATTTCAGAAAAAAGAGAAAATAAAAATTTGCAACTAGACTATTAGAAGTTGGCTTATTGCCAGGATTGAACAGCGTTCACTTTTATGACTCGTGTGCACATTACTCCCTCCTCTGGCGCACTTCGGTAACTGCACATAGCCTCAGAACCAAAGGAGACATTATTGCAAATAAGACTTAAAATAACCATTGTTCATCGACCTTCACTACAATAAGTCTAACCTGCAAACCATCTATCAATAAAAGACTTTGCTGGATTTAACTGATACAACACGGCATTGACTTCACTCTTTTCAAACATGGCAGAGGACAATGTCACAAACCCGCAAGTGCACTTCAGAGCTGTTTTACCTCCAGACTTCACTGGAGATGGCAACGAAAGCTTTTCTCAGTGGGCTCGTCGTTTTCAAGTATGTTGTGAGACCTCAGGTATGGACAAACCTCAACTTGCCAAAATACTTCCTTCAAGATTGGCAGGTGCTGCATTCAGTTACTGGGATAGTTTGTCGGATGACATAAAAGCTAATTACGACACCACTTGTAGCAAATTAGCTGCAGTTTTCGATCAAAAACAGCTATTAAGAACCTTTCAAACTTACTTGAATGCCAGACCGCGTCTGAGTAACGAGCCATTGGAAGTGTATGCTGCCGAATTGACCTGCCTTGTTCACCAAGCTTTTCCGGACTATGGAGAATCAGCCATCAAAGGTGAAATTTTGCGACGTTTTATAGCTGGACTTGAACCTGCATTGCAAGCTAAGCTGTATGAGTTTGGTGTTACTACACTTGAAGATGCGATTAAAGTAGCTGGTCGGTGTGAGAGATCACGTTCTGCAGCCACTGAGTCGTTTCCTCTGCCTCAACCGGCCGTGGTACACAGCCTCACGACAGACTCCACCAATATGCTTGCAGCGCAGCTCAGTGACCTCCATCTGAAAGTAGACAAACTTCAGTCTGTTGTTACTATGCTGACGTAGCCGAAGTCTCATTATACCATTTTTTTTTCATCTCCAGAACATCACTTTGCCTATCGTCGACGATCACCTTCAGTAGACAGAGCTACAGAGAATCAATATTTGTCGTCTTCTCGCTATCAACATTTCACTGCATCTGATGAGCCCTACTTCAGAGGAAGATCTCCTCTACGTTCCAGTAACAGCCATCACAGACCACAAGGGAGCCCCAGGCCAAGTTATCATCAGCAGCAAGTCTATGAAAGAACCTTACTCTATGACAGTCGAGATATTCGCTTTAGCCCTCAGCGGGGATATGCTGCATACGATGACTCAGTGACTTCTCAACCCAGCTACAGGCGTCAATCGAATGATGACAGCAGTCCAGGCAGGAACCGAGATCGACAGAGGGGTGAGCAGTATTACAGTCATCGCTCTCCAAGTCCACAACGACCACATTCACGCCATGTACACCATGTACACGACAGTGGTCGGGAAATGAATGGTAGCTGGAGATGAGGGCCAATCTTCAGTTCAACTGTCAGCGGCCCATAGCGACAACACAGTTACATCTTCGGACTCTGCAATCTGGACACCATACATAAAAGGACTCGTTGAGGACCAAGAAGTCAGTGTTTTCCTTGACACTGGCGCTGGTTTGTCGCTCATTAGTGAGGCCTTACGTCAACACATCCCTGCACTGAAACATCGCCCCTTACTCAAAAGTTTCCAGGTGACACTCACACTGACAGGACAACAATTAGACATTTTAGGCTCATTACTTGTCACATTACGTCTTGGGTAACACACATTCAGTATGAACATGTATGTTGTAAAAGACCCTAGACAGGATGTCCTTCTTGCTGGTACTTTTCACAACATTTAGCCCATTCATTGTGACACAGCCTCTGGTACTTTTATGTTCAATAATGAGAAAATTTCCCTTCTCAGTTCCTCACATGCATTACCTTTTTGCTGTAATGTGTCCTTGCTCTCACAGGTCTCAGTTCCCCCCGACAGAGGTTGTTGTTCCTGCTTCAGTAGCATGTACCTCAGAAACAAGAAGTCAGCTTCATGGTTTTCAAGGTATTCTAGAACCGAATGTGACATTTGACAAAGACTTGGCTGTTGCTCGTAGCTTCTCTAATGTTGAAAATGGGCTCACTGTAGTTCATCTACTTAATCCTACACACCAGGACATTGAGCTGTCCAAACAGACCCATTTAGGCCAATTCTACACTGTATGTAATGTGCCTTCTGATTTTTATAGGCCTATGGATAGTCTTGTGGCTCAGGTTAGCCTGCCAAGCCTTTCATGCCAAATACCTGATGTTCGCAAGGGTACTGACACTCTTACTCCCAGTGAGGTAGAAGTATTTAACTCCCTCCTACAAGAGAACTGTGATGTCTTTAGCACTACCTCTGCCGATCTAGGTAGAACTGATTTGATTAAGCATAGCATACAGACATCCTCTATGTCCCCTGTGCATCAGAGAGCATACCGTACATCTCCTGTCCTACGAAAGGAAATCGACAACCAAGTACAGAAACTTCTTGATGCTGACTTAATTGAGCCTAGTCATAGCCCTTGGGCTTCCCCGGTTATACTTGTCCGTAAGAAGGATGGCTCTTATAGATTTTGTATCGATTATAGACGTTTGAACTCAATTACTATCAAAGATGCACACCCACTTCCACGTGTGGATGACAGTTTAGATGCCCTTTCTGGAGCCACCTTGTTTAGCACTCTAGATTTGTCCAGTGGCTACTGGCAAATTCAAATGGATGATGCTAGCAAGGAGAAAACTGCCTTTACTACAGGTGATTCCCTCTATCATTTTAACGTCATGCCAATGGGTCTTACTAATGCCCCCCCAACATTTCAGCAATTGATGGAACTTGTTCTCCGTGGCCTCCATTGGTCCAAGACTTTAGTATATATCTTGATGACATAACAGTCTTCAGTAAGACCTTTAAAGACCACATTCATGGTCTCTCTGAAGTGTTTGGTAGATTACGGCAAGCTGGCCTCAAACTCCATCCTCAAAAGTGTCAGTTTTTCAAAGAGTCTGTACTCTTTCTAGGACATGTTGTTTCGAAGGATGGCATTCAACCAGACCCCAAAGTGACTGAGAAAGTGTTGAACTGGCCTCGTCCAACTACACCTACAGAGGTTAGAGCTTTCATAGGCCTCTGTTCCTACTATCGGCATTTTATCAAAGATTTTGCAGAAAAGGCAGCCCCTTTACATAGCCTTACGAAGAAACATGCCAAATTTGCATGGAGTGAACAATGTGAGGACACTTTTCAGTATTTTCGGCATGCTCTAGCTTCCCCTCCCATTCTCACCTACCCTGATTTCAGCAAGTCTTTTATTCTGTATACAGATGCATCTCACCATGCCATTGGCTCCGTTCTTGCACAACAACAACAGGGTGTTGAAAAGGTAGTAGCCTATGCCAGTCATGTGCTAAGTGCAACAGAGCGCAACTGGTCCACCTTTGACAGAGAATGGTGGGCTATTGTTTGGTCCGTTAGACATTTCTCACACTACTTGCAAGGGTGCCCCTTTGTGATTGTTACCGATCATCGCCCCTTGTTAGGTTTAAAGAAAATGCCTATCGATCGAGATCCAACAGGACGTAGGGCATGTTGGGCATTGGAGCTTGATGTGTACAATTGGGTCATAAAACACAGGAATGGTGCAAAGCACACAAATGCAGACTCACTATCTAGATGCCCGACTCCAAGTGATACCACTCCTCAGCCTACTTCTGATCCCTCAATATCAGGCAAGTCAGAACCTCTTTTAGTCACAGCCCCTCTTACCGCTCATGCTGTCATAGACCTTTCTCAGACTTTGTCAGTCAATAATGCACAGTGTCAAAAAGATGATGTCACACTGAGGACAGTGAGTGAGTGGTTGAAAGACGGCAGGAGACCTCCAGCTTGGGTTCTAAAGAAAGGTTCAGCAGAACTCAAAGTGTACTGGAGACAATTTAATAGACTGCATTTGCAGGATGGGAAAATCTACCGTTTTGTCTGTAACAAACCAAAAGAGTCACCTAATCTTCATGTAGTCATTCCCAGCAAAGCTGTCCCCCAGGTTTGACAGTTTTTACATGGACATTCCACTGTAGGTCACCTTGGTCATAAAAAGACACTTAGAGAGCTAGAGAGCATTTCTACTGGCCATACATGACTAGAGACATAGATAATTACTGCCAACAGTGTGTCCCATGTCAGTCAAGATCTATGCCAGTCCCACATCGTGTAGCTCCCCTGCAGACTATTCATGCCAGTCGTCCTTTTGAAAAGGTGGCAGCTGACATTACCGAGCTTCCCGTGTCACCATCAGGCCATAAATATGTCCTCGTTCTCCAAGACTATTTCACAAAGTATGTGAATTTGTACCCTATGAAAGACCAAATAGCTGTAACGGTTGCACAATGTATTTTTGAACAGTATGTCACAGAGAATGGTGTTCCTGAATGCCTTCATACATATCAAGGCTGTCAGTTTGAGGCAGATTTAATCAAGGAGTTGTGTTCCAAGTTTGGTGTCACCAAACCAGGACTTCGTTTCTCATCTCTCTTCTTTCTCTTTTCTTCCTTCTATTCTACTCTTCTTTCTCTTCTCTTTCTTTCCTTTCTTTCTTTCTCTCTTCTTCTCTTTCGTGCTCTGCTTCTTCTTTCTTCTCTCTTCTTTTCTCTTTTCTTCTTCAACCAGGACGTCTTCTCTTTTCGACTATCATTTCTTCCTTCTTCTTCGTTCTTTCTTCTTTCTTCTTCTCTTCTTTTTCTTTCTTCCTTTCTTCTTCTTCTTCTTCTTCTTCTCTTCCGAGGACTTCTGTTTCTTTCCTTCATCTTCTTTCGTCCTAGTTCGCTTCTCTTTCTCTTCCTCTTTTTCTCTTCTCCTGATCATCCGGAGGGAGATGGTTTAATCGAAAGATTCAATCGCACCCTAAAAGATCAGTTGAGTAAATGTCTGTACCAGCAAACAGAGCCATGTGATACCATGTTAAGGGCAATCCAGTTGTCTTATAATACTAGTGTACACAGCAGCACTGGATACACCCCTTTCTTCCTTGTGCATGGGCGTGAAGCCAGATTGCCAGTTCATTTACTTTTCCCTTGTCCTACTGAACCTTCCAGTGCCTCTGCCGGCACCCCAGCAGAGTATGCTTCATCTGTCTACAGGAAATTGCAATTTGCTTTCAAGTTCTGTCAGGAGAATCAGGAACATGCTCATGAGCAGCAAAAAGCTCAATATGACAAAAAGGCCAAATACACCTCATACAATGTGGGAGACTTGGTTTGGTTGAATGATCCTGCTCATTCCCGGTGTAAGTTGGCCCCACGTTGGAAAGGGCCCTACATTGTAACACAAAATGTTCAGCCTACTGATGGTTATTCTGTACTGTATGCGATTCAGCCAAAAGGTTTTCCTGAAAAGACACCGCAAGTGGTACATTATAACCGTCTTAAAACTTACCTGTCTTCCACCTATCAGCTTGGACAAACAGTCTCGGATGCATCATCTCCCATTGCACAGCCTGTTGAAAGGGAAGTACCCACTAGTACTTCTAATTCCTCTACACTTGCTATCCAGGAGAACTTGCCTTCTGTTGTCTTTACTGGTGAGGTCCCCAGTCAGAGTCCAGCTAGGTCCTTGCTTTTGGGACAGTCCCCCCTGAACTTAACTCACAACACTGGACAGTTTACTGTCACAGCCTAATGACATGGACACTGTAACCTCAAAAGTGGACCGTCCTACTATGGCTCTGCATGGTGTGCTGGACCCTAGACTGTTAGGTCGCAGGCCCGTCAAATTGCTTGCAAGGATTAAGGATTATGTTGTGAAATAAGAGAAAAAAAAACTTGTTATCAGTTCTTTGTGTTAGAATCTTTGTTACAGTACACATAAACACACTGTATTGTGTTTATTGACAATTTTGGTTGTATTGCACCAATAATCTGCACATTGTTTTGTATGGTTTAAGGACATTGTTACTTTCTATATGTTGAAAACGTGGACGTTTCTTTTCCCACAGGGTAACTAATGTGAAGTTGTTTGTTTAATATTCATTGTATTCTATTTCTGCATGTTTTTGTCAAGGACTTTTATTTTGGTGTTGCGCCCTCCGAGAAGGAGGGTCTTGGAATGTAAAGGGAAGTGCGGGGAGAGGAGGTAGAGTGTGGCGGGCACGGAGACTAGTGCTACTTTCCTCCCCAGTTCTAGGACTCTGCTCAATTAAAGTTACTAGCCGTCGATATTTTCAAGTCCATCGTCTTTATTCACATCAGCCCACGGGCACCTAAAACCCCACGCCTTACAACTGTAATATTGTGAAATATTGTCAATTTAAAATATCTATTTGAATGTTTATAAACATATAGTCTACTGTAGTTCCGCTGATCAAGCTACTACATTTTCAGCATCATTACTCCAGTCTTCAGTGTCACATGATCCTTCTGAAATCATTCTAATATGCTGACTTGCTGCTAAGTAACCATTTCTGATTATTGTAATGCTGAAAACAGTTGTGCTGCAAGCGCTGAATTAAAGTGACAGCACATTATTTGCAGTAAATATGAACATCGATTGACACGAAAATGTAGTAATTACACCATAAATGCATATAATTAAAGTCTTCTGTGTTTCACAGTCAACACACATGTCTTTTTGGCTAGGTTTAAAGGAAAAGATCACTTTTAGATAAAGAAGGCAATAATTGATGGCACTCGTGGAGGTAGGAAAACTAATTTCTTTATGAACCGCAGGATTGCTTGTAATAAAGATTTAAATGCAAAAGAAAAGGCAGTAGAGCTGACTATTTCTGTCAATGGTAAGTTTGTGATAACGTAAGAAAAGTAGTTTAAATGTTTTGCCACTTGCTTGAGCAACTTAATATATAAATCTATAAGTAAATGCAAAAAATGCATTGAATAATGTGTTGCTTATATTTATTGTGTTTAAACATGACTGTGAAAGATTGTATTACTGTACTGTGTAAAAAAATAATTGCAATGCTGAAAAAGCATTTCCAGTGACGATGTTTGGATTTGAAATCAGAATAATGGATAAATGTGTTTGTGGTAAATAGCCACTGATCAGTAGCAGACTCCTGTGTGAAAGTACAGTCCGTGCTGCTTCCCCTCTCATAAGAGTCACCTAAGAGGGGAATTCCCCTATTTTCAAAAATGAAATTCAGCCCCTGAATAAATGTCTAAAAATCCTGATTGGAGTATCACTATAAATATTTATAAATGATAAAAAGAAGGCCTTAAAAATATTGGTCTCTGTGATCGGTATCGGCAGATACTGCTGTCTGTGATCGGCCTCAAAAATCCTGATCGGAGCACCCCTACTTTTTTTCACATCGCGTCAGTTCCGAGTCTGTGTCTTTGTGTAATCTTTACGTATATTCACAGCTTCTTGTTAAGTGTACCTGGATTGTAGTATTTAAAAAAATTCTTTACTGGCATGTTAGTGGCAGACACCAATGTTAAGCTTGAATGCATACATAAAAAACACTGGCATCAATATAGCGTAATTTTTCCTCAAAACAGTAAAACATAATTACTATTTTTGTAGTATTTGTAATGGTAGGTTTAGTGTTTGGGTAGGTGTAGACTTTAATAAAACAATCTAATAGGTAGAAAATTTAATTAATTGTTAGCTTCCGGTTTTTGCTGTATCCCTTCTAGCCGCAACCCAGAACCATGCATTGTTCATTTATATTTCTACATGGCTCCCTGCAATACAACTCTGATTCTTCAGTTGCGCCATCTAGTGGTCTGTTATTGATTCAACCACAACTTCTACAACTGATAACGGAGCACTCAATCGGGTACTGCGAGTCATGTTGAGGTAATTAAAATGTCAAATTAATATTTTGCGTTCAACTATTTACTTATCAGGCAAGTGGCCGCATAATAAGCTGGAAAATTACCCAGTGTAGTCTTTATCACCCTGCAGAGATTTATTTTGCAAAATAATCTGCTAACTGTACACTATCCCTAAGCCCCCATGTCATAGCTCCGCGCCCACCCAGTTTGGTAACCACTGCATAGTTAAGCCGTTTTATTTATCAGTTGAGCTCTGTTTTTTTTGTCTAGAGAGTAGAGGTGCCATAGTACCATTCATACGGACACTTCGTTGGGCCAGGAATTTTATATTGCCTAAACATCCAAGCAATTTTGACCAATAACAGCAGAATTGTAATAAATCGCCAATCATGGCGCATAAGAAGGTGGAGATTCTAGAGAGAACAATCAAGCGATGCAAATACGCGTCACATGTTTTTTTTTCGTTCGTTAGTCGACTTGGAGCAACTGCGCACCCGATCCTGATGACACCCCAGTACCGCAAGAGCGATTCGAAAAGCATAATGAGCCATGCTCTCTGTGCAAAGCCAAAACCTGGATTTTTTAGGCAATATAGAAATCCTGGCAAGGGCGCATCCCATAAAAATGGCCTGTATGGTCACCCTACTATAGAGTGAGTTTTGATCCCATTACCCGCATTGCAGGATGGGGTTGTGATCTTGTATAGGGTCCATTGTCGGGCAAGAGACAGGTAGGAATTGAACAGTGATTAAACTGAAAAAGGGGGGGGGGGGGGGGGGGGGGGCAAGCTAATGCTTCTTGCAACGGCTGGGGAACTCAGAGGCAAGGGCTGCTGAGTAATTCTGGGCCTGAGATGAGATGTCAAGGGTGACATGATATCCATGAAAACAAATCTGTTGAGTCAGAAACAACAGCTCACTCCACAGCCCAAGCATGCTAATGAAAACAGAGAGCGTGACAGCGTGGACTTGCTCTCTCCTGCAGGCACAGCAAATGCAAAAGCCACACAGTCAGAGTTGAATGTATTCAAGGCTGTATCCACAGCACTATGGAGCAAATATAATTAAGAACATTTCTTAGAATTGCTATGAGAGGATAGATATAAATGCTACCTGATATTTATGAAAAATAATTCTGCATTTTTATAACTATACTTTGACTCAAAACACCTTAGCTACTGAGATATATTCCTGTGAGACAACTAGCCCCTTCATTATATGCATTTATGAATATGAATCACTCCCCATTCTTGTGAATAATACAAGAAAGAACACTTTCAAATAAATAAAACTCACAAATATATTATTTCACCTTTTCTTCCTACAATTATTAGGTTAGATCCAGGGATGTGCACTCATAAGCTCCAGAGAGAAACATATGTCAATGCCCAAAGAAATGTGCTGTAGAAATAGAGGCAAAAGACAGAATAATATGTGGCAAATAGAGTTGTGTTGGAATAAAAAAATTATAATTCTTTTACTGCTAATAAATGGGTAAAAAAATTTGAGTTGTAATACCTCACTTGAAATTATATTAATTTTAAGTTAACACAACTTGCAGTTTCTGAATTTATTCTTTTGATTTGACAGGTTAATTAGCAAATGTGTTGATGATTACATGTTTAAGCCTTTGTGCATAAGCTCACTAAAATGGCTGACAAAAGTCATCTGTCTGCATTTCTCTTAACAAGATCTTGCGATAAATGTTGAGTGTCATATCATTATTGAATTGAATAAACATGTTTATAAGTTGAAATACTTAAATACTCTATTTAACTTAACCCTTTGGGGTCTGAGGAGATTTTGGGGCCCTGGAGAATTTGTATATAACTTATATGTTCTATAGAGTTGGTATAAAAACATTAATGATAAGTAAAATATTCTCTGCCATAGTTCTCAAATCTCATGCATGTTTGCTCTATTCAAATGTGGAACATCCAAACATGTCATGCCAGGTTTGAGACCAATGATGACAAACAATCATAACGTAATAAATAAATAAATGACATGTGCATTATCAAACTTCACAATTGAAAATTGAGCGTTACAGCACAGAAAAAAAGAGAAAAGAATACAGGTTTGTAAGGACGTAAGGGAGACAGTAAATGTGAACTATTCCTTTAAGAAAATAATAATGGGAGATGTATAATTATTGCCTTAAAATGGGAAATAAATCTTGCATAAAAAGCAACAGCAATTCACTTCAGGTTGATTTCTTGCACACTCTACTCTTATTTATTGTCAACACTCTTCAAGAGCAGTGAGCGTCTGTCACTTTAATTTTATGCCCTTAATAAAAAAGCACATAATCTCAGTGGAGAAAGCCCAGCTCTTTTGTAACTCAGTTACTGGAGCAGAAACTAATTAATTGTATCATTAACATCTGCCTTGTAATTAAGAAGTGGTGCTGAATGTCTTGGTTGTTGGGTCTCCAGTGGTGCACAGCACAAGTTGATGAAGCTGCAATACTGAAAGAGGGGGGAGGCTCATAACAGACATCCCAGATCTGTGAGGGCTGTTCTCTAAGCTCTCTATCCCATCAGCCTGTCATCACGACATGAGGTGTTGCATTAAGCTGTATTATTAGTTTCTCGGTTAACAAGGCGGTCCACTAAAACAGAGATATCTTCCCTTGTGAGCTGTCCTTTTTGTACCAAATTATATTGGTGGCTTGCGGTATACTGGTGGGTCGCAAAGCCCAGGCCTTCAATACGTTATTTGTTTGCTTATTCTGTTCTGGCACCTGAGGAATAGAATGAAACAACAACCTGACCCCACAACATCACTGTGCGTTTCCTTGTCCAGGGAGTTAATTAGTTCCCCTATCTGGACCTGCCAGAAAGGTACTAGCAGGGTGTCCAGAGACAAGCTTGTCTGAAATGGCAGTATTACATGCAGGGTCATTGATCAAAAAAGCCAGCATGGTAGCATACATAATTCACAGCTTTAGTGTCTTGTCACGGCCGGCTCAGAGCCGCGACAAATGAGGGAGGCAACAAGAACGCAAATGAATCAACAAGTATATATTAACAAAAATAAAGTTTACAACTCATAATAATTAAATGTAAAAAGCAACACTACGGGAAAGTAGATAAAGACTAGGTTAGCGCAATAACATAAAAACATAAAACCCCAAACTAAACTAATACATAAAGCAAACAAATAATCACAACCAAGCAACCCAAAATCACGGAAAACCAAAGAGGCTAACAGAGGGCGCTAAAGTCAGAGAGTCAAAAACCTTTTAAACATTCTCTGCAGGCGTTTCACATGATGATTACCCCTTAGTCCTGCCCCACAGCCGGCTAAAGCAGAACGGGCCCAGAGGCACGTCACACACCACCCCTTAAAAAATAACCCCCCATACAAATCATCAAAACAAAAATAATACTAAACGGTGTACATCCCAACCTCCTCACTAACACCACAAACTACCTTGAGTCTATCTAGTCTTCAGTGGCTTGCCGAGCTCCGGGCGGCTTTTAAACACTAAACTTAGCATCCACAACAATCCCACAACCAGGAATGCTTTATGAATACTGAAGTGTACCCCCACTCAGAATTACCACCCAAAACAAAAAAAAACAACATACCACCTTCCCCCCCCCCACACACACACACACGGACCAAATGGGATGTACACCAACAAAAAAAAACAGACCCAACAAAAAACATTTTAAAAAAAAAAAAAAAAATTTAACAACAATCTTCACTCACTATATACTCCCAAAGAACAACTTCACAGATCTTCCAGAATCGCTCATCTACTCCCCCCATTAATACTCATCAACCTCGGCGTCTAGGAGAAGAGATAGGATGGAGAGAGAAAACTAGAAGAGGAAAAGAGAAAACACACCATCGCAGTAACGCGCATTATACTCGCGATAGAGCATCCGCAATCACGTTGTCGGTACCCTTAATATGTCTTATATCCAAATGATACCCTTGTAGGAAGATACACCATCTCATGAGTCGATGATTTGGGTTCTGTATATAATGAAGAAATGTTAGAAGATTATGATCGGTATAAACCACCAATGGTCCTCCACCTGAACCCACATAAACCTCAAAATGATTCATTGCCCAGATTAAAGCTAGAGCCTCTTTCTCAATAACCGAATAGTTAAATTGATAAGAATTAAAGAGAAATACCCAACCACACAGTCTACATCATCTTCTGAGGTCTGCAGTAAAACAGCTCCCGCTCCCACATTACTAGCGACAAACTGTCATTTAAAAGGTTTATCCAGTCTTGGTGCAACCAACACTGGAGACACAGTGAGGAGCGATTTAACAGCCTCAAATGCTCTCTGACACACAGAGGTCCACTCAAATTAAATTTTATCTAGAAGGAGGTTGGTAAGAGGAGCTGCCACAGTAGAAAAATTCTGACAGAACCCCCTATAAAAACCAACCATCCCAAGAAACCTCATTAATTCCTTTTTGTGGTAGGAATAGGAAATTGATCAATTGTGGTCACTTTAGCTCGAACGGAACGTGCATGACCCTGACCTACTACTTTCTCAAGGTAAGTGACAGTGGCCTTAGCAAACTCACATTTGCTCAAATTTACAGTAAGGTTAGGCACAGCAAGACGATCAAACAAAGCTCTAATCCGACGTAGATGTTATGACCAAGTGTCACTATAGACGACTACATCGTCTAAGTAAACTGCACAACCTTCCAAACCTGCAATAACTCTATTCATTAACCACTGGAACGTAGCTGGGGCGTTTCTTTGGCCAAAACTCATAACCTTATAGGAAAATAGGCCTGACGGAGTGACAAATGCAGAGATCTCTTGAGCTCTAGATGTTAACAGCACCTGCCAATAACCCTTTAGCAAATCAAATTTGCTAACATAGGTGACAGACCCAACTTGATCAATGCAATCCTCAATTTGCGGCAAGGGGTAAGAGTCAGGTTTAGTTAATGCGTTTACCATCCTATAGTCTGTGCAAAATCGATGAGAGCCATCAACTTTTTTAACCAGTACACACGGAGACGCCCAACTTGAAAAGGAAGGCTCAGCCAAACCATTTCCCAGCAAATACTCAATCTCAGTTTCCAACTGTTGCTTTTTTAAAGGAAAGCGATAGTAATGCTGACAAACAGGTTTAGCGTCCCCCACATCAATATCATGTTCAATTAGAGTTGTTTGTGTGAGAGTATCTGGAAAGAGAAACACATAATCATTTATTAGAGCAGACAAATCCGAACGTTGAACATCAGGGAGATGCTTCAACATCACCCCCAAATTTCCAAGGACTTCAGTGCTTTTTAAACAGCCTTGTGTAACTGGTTCACCAGGATCCAGCCCCTCGTCATCAGAAACAGGCAACGCAGGAACACCTTCTAAAGATGTTTCTCCTCCTGTGCTAGCCAAAAACACAGGTTTCACTCGGGATCCTTCTGGATTCTCAAAAGTTAAAACAGAATTAGTGTTTTCAACAATATTACATCCAAAATACGGTTTTAAAAGATTCACATGGCAAACACGTGTTTTCTTCCTCCTATCAGGAGTTTCAATCAAATAATTCAAATCTGAAACCTGACGTAACATTGTATAAGGGCAAACTAAACTAATGCATAAAGCAAACAAACAATCACAACAAAGCAACCCAAAATAACAGAAAACCAAAGAGGGTTACAGAGCGGCTGAAGTCAGAGAGCCAAAAACCTTTTAAACTTCTCTGCAGGTGTTTCACATGATAATTACCCCCTAAGTCCCGCCCCACAGCCGGCTAAAGCAGAACGGGCCCAGAGGCATGTCACAGTCTGACTTCATTTCATGATTCATGTCCAGGATGCAAGCAAGAATCAAGTAAGTTTGGGACAAAATTTTACATCTGAATACAGTACTCCCAGACAGCAGTCCCAGAATTAAGTTATAAAGGCATTAACTAATGTTTAAGTATCTTTTTATCCAATAATTTAAGATGAAAACCACAGTTTTGCTAAGGGAAGTGCATTTAGATTATTATAGATGTCTGAGTACAGAGCCCTGAGGGACTCCGTGAGTGAGGAGAGCTGTGGGGGGATTTGTAATTTTGAATGAAAATATAGTTTTGTCAGTCAGTGAGCTACAAAGAGAGCTGCATCAACGGCACCAATATATGAAAGTCATGAAAGGATTGTATTGTGACAAACAGTGTCAAAGAGAGAGATGAGAACTGGTAAAATCAGGATATTAAAGGAGTCCAAGTCGGGAGAAAGGAGGAGGACATTGACGCAGTATGATGTTATAAAGGCATGAAGAAACGTTTAAGTATTGTTTTTTATCTAAGATTCTGGCAAAATGGCAGAGATGAAAACTGCAGGGAAGTGTATATAGAATATGAAGAGCAGATGTCCGAGTAAAGATCCCTGAGGGACACTGTGAGTGAGGAGAGCTCTGGGGAATTTGGAAGACACCTAACCTATCCTAACCTAAAGGAAAGACAAACTCATTAAAGAGAGGCAAATTAAGAGGGAAAGATGGAATACTTTGAGAAAGAACAGTATGTGACTGAATGTGAGAAATTACAGGTTTCTAATGTTTCATTCATACCGTATAAAAGAAAGCACCATTGATGAACACACACCAGGTGGCTTCCATTTGGGAAACGTCCCAGGTGATAAAGTGGAATCTGGCGAGGCTAAAAATTGCATTGCATTATTTTAGCGCCTCCGTTACTCAAAGCTGACAGGCAAAAAGTCACTACTAATCGACAGTCTGATTACTTTAACAATTAGAACAGTGACTGAAGAGTTTTCATGAGTCATTTAATGCTTGTCTCACACATGGCAAAGAACCTAAAAAAGGAAACTGAAATCTGGTACCTCTGCAAATTTCAGGTGAGAGAAAAGAACAGAAAGAAAGGTATGCTTTTTGTGACATCCAAAAGATTTCTGGATATTAAGATTTTCACATGCTTGCATGTCCTTGATACTTTGTGAGATTTTTTATCTTGTTGTATAGCTTTGTCTTCCTGTCTTTGGCACTTGAAGGGAACCAAATAGCGGCTAAAACTCTTAACTTTCAGAAAATGTTGACTGTCAGTCTCAGGAGCTAAAAGTAAATGTTATGTGATACGTTTTATTTTCTATCCATTTTCTATTTTATGAGCCCTGATAAATTTAAAATGTAAAAGTTGAAAAAAATAAATAAATAAATAAATCACACAATGGGTACCAGAGGTGCTATTCTGTCCCTAATTAGGGGCTAGACAGTCTGGGACCAAATGTTTCTTTGCAGTTAATGATAAACATAGATCTGATCTCATCCAGTCTGTCTGGAATGACATGAAGAAACAGAACAAACGGAGACAGACTAAATCCAGAAGAACTGTGGCAATGTCTCCAAGATGCTAGAGCTACCTGCAAAGCCACCTGAAAAACTACGTGTATGTGCACCTAGGGCAACAGCTGCTTTAAACACAAAGGATGCTCACACCAAATGTTGATTTAATTTAGTTAATAGAAGTGAATTGATAAAGAAAATCTATGTATGACATTATTTTTGACAGCATCCTCATTTAACAACATTTTACACAAGTGCCTAAAACTTTTAACAGTACTGTAGCTTTGCAGGTAGGTTTCTTGAAGCATCTTGGAGACGTTGCCACAGTTCTTCTGGATTTAGTCTGTCTCTGTGGTTTTTTGTTTTTGACTATTTTTTTCAATGTCAAATATGAGCTTGTGAATGCAGTCAACATTACAATTCATGTACAAATTTAAACGAATGAAATGATTAGTCTTCCTGCCATGTTGTAGAAAGGATTCAAATGATGGTAGTGCTCACATGCTGTCACAAATTTAAGGAATGTTTTACATAATAGAAAATTAATTTAATAGAAGCATCAGTATTTGTACAGATATGAGTGATACTGGCCTAACTAGATTGTGCTCCGCAAATGTTTTAAATATCAAATATCTAAAATCCTGTCTTTATGATGTTTCTACCTTAATTATGAGAGTCAATGTGAAATTATATTTATGATTACAAATTTTAATGTTAGCAATTAATCACAATTAATTACAAAATCCTGTGCGATTAAATAGTTGTTGATGTTGTTAATATTATTATTTTTATTATTTTAAATCAGTTCACAGTCTTATTGCATGCATGATTTTACTTGTTGGATCGGGTCAAGACTCAGGAATTCGATTTATATTAGATATATTATTATCCAATTGTTCTTACAACAAAGAACAAAAAGGGATATGGGTCTCTAATGCTTTCAAAGAAAAAAAAAAGGTCAACAAAGTGCATTGTATTCGTGAAAAGCTCTATCTGACTCCATAGTAACAGAACTCAAGAGAAAAAAAAAACGAACTGCAGTAGAAAATGAGGGAGTCTAACTTCTCTGGTCACCTGAGATAGATCTCACTTTTTAGTCTCTCTCTCTTCATCCTCAACCACAGCAACTAAGGTCTCTTTTTGCTCGGTGCAATCAATATTTGTGTCAGATAACACATATCTCACTGCCATCTACCCTTACAATGTTCCCACATCTCACCTTCCAAGTGGAACTGGGGAAGATAGTCTACTTTAAAGCCGGAGTATGCACCACCAGTATTACTAAACACAATTATGTATTATGATTATGAAACTTTGCTATTTTTCAAGCTGGATTCTCAAACATGTCTGTCTATTATTGGTTAGACAAGCAGATTTTTTTTTAGCACACATGGTTTATTATAAATGGCTTACTTACAGTTGTCTCAGCATATTAGAAGCTACAAACAATGTGGAGAAAAATTACACACTTCCCTATTTTACATTTTTTCATTTGTTTAGAAGCTAAAATGGCCATATAACATGGAATAACTCTACTGTGGGTGGCCATGAGGCAATCAAGACGAATCAGTTACTCTAGTTTCAAATAATTTTTCTACTTCTGTCATAGTTAGAATCTCCTACCTCCTGCTGTTCAATGAAAGACACAGAAATATGAGTACTGAAATTAACTCTCATGAGATGTCTTGGAATACTATATTCACATATTCATAAAGTCCAAAAGGTTTTTTTTATCTTCTATATGTTCTTTTTTGTTTTTTGTTTTTTTTCTTCTAAAATAATAATGACAGATTACATGTTAATTCACATTTAAAATTACATAAATGCAACAAAAAATATGAATTCCATACAGAATGTAATTTCAGTAGCTTTTTCTAGTAACCTTTCTGGTGACAAGCTTTCCTTCATAACCCTATGAAGCCTACCAAACATATTTATTTCAAATGCCAGGCTTTACAGACTTAAAATTAAGAGGAGATTTTGCCGGAAAAATTAGATTTTTTTTAAGTGAGTGGAAGTTAGCATATACTGACTGGATTTAGATTTTTGGGTGAATTATTTCACCGTAAACTTGCAAGAACTGCTATTTGTTAACAATTTAGTTGTTTTTCATTAACCATGTAAGTTTGACAAATTGAAAATTCTGCCATTAATTACTCACATTAATGTCGTTCAAACCCGTAAGGCCTTCATTCATCTTCAAAACACAAGTTAAGATATTTTTGATGAAATCCAAGAGCTTTCTGACTCTCCATAGAGAGCAAGGCAACAACCCACGATCAAGGCACAGAAAGGTAGTAAGGATATGGAGATAGAATTGTTGCTTAATTCCAAATAAATAGATTATGATCCACAAATAAATGTAAAGAGATCCACAAATAAATCTTAAAGTTTCACAAACATGAATTAAATTCACAAATAAATAAAATGAGATTTGCAAATAAAAAACATTCACAAATACATTTTTATGTCACAAACACAACTTTGCCTGGCATTTATTTGTGAATCGCGTCATGTGCATTTGTAGATAGCTGCTCGCATTTGTGAATCGCGTCCTCGTTATATTAGCGTTATTATAGATTATATTAGCATTATGCTAACGATTAACTACTCTAATAACAGTGTTCATTTCAATCCGACATTCAAAGTAAAATATTGAATAATATTCATAACAGAAGCGGTGTTTCCCACGGACTTGCGCTCTATTTGTGGCGGCATATATATATGCAAATTAATTCTCTGCCAGCAGGAGGCGCTTGTAGAGCGGGAGAGATAGAGGTTTACCCAGTAACAGTTGTACACAAAGCAGCGCTCAGCTCACAAAGGCTGCTCAGGCATTACAGGCAAGATGAAATGAAAATGACATCCATCATTTTCTGAAGACAGTCGGTATAACAGTGATATAAAAACACTCCGCACGGGTGGTGGTTTCGACTTTGACACGTGAAGTGCTCATGTTTATTCAACGAAGTCCAAGACTTTTGGAAAATCTATTTGTGGAGGTCAATTTTGATATTGTGGTGGGCCACCACAAATAAACCAATAGGGATGGGAAACATGAAGATTAAATATAAAAATTAAAATGAAACTTGCATGCTTGAACTCTTTCATTTGATGTGGGTGTCTTTAAAGTGTTTTGTTAGTTTGGTGTGTTTCCTCCTTTTGATGTCGCCACGTCTCAGTGCTTTTATGAAGAGAGTGCATCTGCGCACCTTTCGAGTAGCACATCAAGAACCGGATTGACCGGGTACTCGGTACCACCGGTAATTAAGAAAACCTGGTACCGTAACGTTTTCATTTTTTAGTACCGACTTTGTACCGAAGTACCGGGTCTTTTGACAACACTAAGTGAAGAAATTTAATCTACCAAATAAGACTTAGTATATATAGGATATATATATATATATATATATATAATATATAGATTTATTTATTTATTAGTTAGAAGCATTTTTACATTTATAAAGCCATATTTTCTTAAAGTGTGCATCATCTTTTTGAGTCAAATTCTTACATTTAATCATTGAATAAGAATAACGAGACATTATAGGCTGTTACCAATCAAATTAAATCAGTATCAACAAAATTGATCTTTGGAATGCAGAGGAAACACAGAAGCTGCATCTGTAATGGCATTTAGATGTCACACTGTTCAGAGGCGCAAAACAGTGCTGTGGCTTTGTTTTTGAATTATTTTTGTTGGCGAAATAAGAGCAAAAACAAGCAATATGGCGTCCAAAACGTAAGTCTCTTAATTAACTTAATGTTTATTGAATTCAATGTCACATTTCAAATTTTAACATGACATTTGGATATGTGATTTTGAAGAAAATAAATTACATTGATATGTAAATGATATTTATATAAACTATATTAAATTATATAAATATATAAATTTCTGCCCAAATATCTTGAATTTTGTGATCATTTTAAATGTATTTTAATAAACTGAATCACACAGTGAAAGAAAGCACTGTAAATGCGCACACGCACTAGTCTAACCTACTACACTTCATCACGCACTGTTTCTCTGGCATTTTCAAAGGCACATAAAATATAATACTGTGGCTTGATTGGCATGATACACAGTCTAACGGTCTAACGAAATCCAATTTTAAACATCTTTTACGGTACCCATTTTATGGCCCTTATATTACCTATTTGAGTCAATGCAGATGAATGAAGTTATCTCAGGACGAGACCACCCTGATTGTAAAGCAAAACGTGATTGCTTATAGCGAGACTGTGCTACGATTGGTTAGCGAATGTGGCTGTTATCTGATTGGCCTGAGTAGACGGTGGGTGGAGTCCACGAATTTGTGGATTGTCAGCACGTCTTGAAGCAAGAAATGTTTCACAATTCGCAAATGCACAGAACGCGATTCACAAATGCGAGCAGCTATCCACAAATGCACATGACGCGATTCACAAATAAATGCCTGGCAAAGTTGTGGTTGTGACATAAATATATATTTGTGAATATGTTTTTTATTTGCAAATCTCATTTTATTTATTTGTGAATTTAATTCATGTTTGTGAAACTCTAAGATTATTTGTGGATCTCATTCTATTTATCTGTATGTTAATATTTTAAATTTTTGATAATCTCTTGCCATTTATTTGGGGATCATAATCTATTTATTTGGAATTAAGCAACAAATTCTATATCCATAGCAAGGACATCGGTAAAATAGTCCGTGTGACATCAGTGGTTCAAACTGTAATTTTACGAAGCTACGAGAAAACGTTTTGTGCGCAAAAGAAAACGCCATTTGTGTCGTGGTACTCTCGTGAATGCGTGTCTAAGACTGACACGGAAGAGAATAAATTGATGAATGAAGTTGTTATTTTTGTTTTCTTTGCGCACAAAAGTATTCTTGTAGCTTCATAAAATTAAGGTTTAACCGTTGATGTCACATGGACTATTTTAATGAGGTCCTTACTACCTTTCTGGGCCTTGAAAATTTCAGTTGCATTGCTGTCTATGCAGGGTCAGAAAACTCTAGATTAATCAAAAAATATATTTATATATATATCTATTATATAGATAAACTGGGTTCCATTTTGGTACTAAACATAATTTTCATTTTTGGAAGAACTCTCTCTTTAACCCTATGAAGGCTACAGTATCATATTTATTTCAAATGCCAAGGGCAGATTTTGCTGAAAAATGAATAATTTCTTGATAGTTTTTCATTTATTAAAGTGAATTTTGAAGTGAGTGGGAGTGAGTAAATAATGACTGAATTTAAATTTTTGGGTGAACTAACACTTTAATTAAGAACTTGTGCAAAGTGACCAAGCTGGCTATCACCTCTACGTGAAAACAGATCGATAAATGAATGTCCCGTTGTAAGTTTTCTATACGTGTTAAAGGGATAGTTCACCCAAAAATGAAAATGTGGTGTTTATTTGCTTACCCCCAGGGCATCCAAGATGTAGGTGACTTTGTTTCTTCAGTAGAACACAAACGAAGATTTTTAACTCAAACCGTTGCAGTCTGTCAGTCTTGTAATGGAGGTGAATGGGAATCACGGCTAAAACATACAATAAAACAAAACAAAAAAACATACACAAACAAAACCAAATTAAAACCCTGCGGCTCGTGACGATACATTGATGTGTAAAGAAACAAAACGATCGGTCTGTGCAAGAAAATGAACAGTATTTATATCGTTTTTTACCTCTGATGCACTGCAATGCCTGAACTGTCTGAACTGTACTGAGCACGTCCTCGACACAGCCGGCGCGTGATGCGTCTTCATCTTCATCTTGCTTTATGGCGGATCGCAGACTTATAAGTGCATTACCGCAACATATTTCTCAAATGGACCAGTGACACTCTATCTACAATCTCAATTAGGAGTGTCAATGGTCCATTTGAGAGATAGGTGGCGGTAATGCACTTAAGTCTGCTGTGTCGAGGACGCGCTCCGTACAGTTCAGGCATTGCAGTGCATCAGAGGTAAAAAAAACTATGTAAATACTGTTAAGTTTCTTGCACAGACCGATCGTTTGTGTCTTTACACATCAAATGTATCGTCACGAGGGACGATATAAACATCAACGATACCTTAAAGTGCCCCTATTATGGGTTATGAATGGTTCATATTTTGGTTTTGGGAGTCCCCAGTAACAGGTTGACATGCATGCAAGGTCATAAAACACGTTCATTGTCTTATAATATGCATTTACTTTTACCTTACTTGCTCAATGACTCCCAAACGATTCGCTCAATGATTAATTTTTCCAAATCCCTCCTTTGCGTGATTGGTCGGATTGGTCTAATTTTCATTGCATCTTGCCTGTAATGCCAGATAAAGCAGCGTTTGTGAGTGCAGTGCTGCTTTGTGTACAGCGTCACCGGGGAAACTGCTATTTTACAGCTCCAAAAGCGGCACCTTGTGGCAAAGAATGTATTGCAATGTGAAAAGGCGGGCAATATGCTAATGTTTCATGTTGACGTCAACATTAAATGGCTTGGGATTCGTTTAAAACTCGTTTCTCGACTCGACTCGTTTCTCGACTCTTTCTTTTGAGAGACAATGAGAGACATTTATGAAACAAACATACGACAGAAAATTGGGCGTACGATCGTTTCAACGCAAAACTGGAATGTTCAATATGGACGTGAGCGGTGGCTACGATCAAATCTCACGTCTGGTCTCAGATCGTGTACGCAAGTTTTTGAGTTACCTGGGGCCTCATTTATAACCATTGTGTACACACAACAGCCCTGAAAGAGGCGTATGCTACTTCCTGCGCAAAAGTTGGGATTTATAAAAACAAACTTGACTAGAAAATTTGCGCAAATGCATGCAAACTCTGACCCATGCGTACGAACTCATTTTCCTGGAGTGAGAAAATTAATGAAGTAAAAACAACTATTTTAAGCTCTGTTTTCCTGTCCATATACACATTTACATGAAATATTCCACTCTCATTAATGGAGATAAGGACTGAAATTACATAAAGTCCTTTACGCAGAAGTTAAACCAAAATTATATGAATTTAGACATATTTGTAGTGGATGCGCTTGATCACTTTTCCTCTTTTAATGACAGCGAGGAGTGCTATAGGTGCACAATAATTCATCTTTAAACTAAACTGCAGATCTCATGTTATGAGAAAATATTTTTTTGTGAGAATAATGATCAATGATGCGCACTTACTTCGATATTATGGCAGACACTGCTGGATTCGGTGGTCGAACGGTCCATTATCCGGATTGAATAGGACCAATGATAATATCTATAGGCTACTGTTCAACCGCAGCTGCACGGAGGTGTTATGTCGTGTGAAGGCATCTCTACAACATTATGAAAAGTATCGCTGTATTTGAAGGATAGGCTACAACTTGAAGAAAACGGTAAGATTTACACGTTTCCTTTTTAAAAAACTTTGTTAGTGATGCGCCGAGTCAGACAATTTTACACTGCAATAAATATCTGTTTCCACTAAAAATAGCTAAAAGACATTCACCTTATCAGCAAAACTTGGGGAGGGGGGGCCATAAATGTAGTTGATTGAATGTTAAAACAATGAATACCATTTGTCCAGGTAAAAAGAAGGAGATCAATATTTATTGGACTATTTTAACAGTTTCTGTTTGATTTTGTTTTTATCTTGATATATTTATTCTAAAACATAAGGATATTGGATGATTTTTAGCAATAAAAATTTATGCATGGCTCAAATGGCATTTATACTCCGTATCTCATATTTCCTTAATCTATTTTATCTTTGACTGTGTTAAACATGGTGTCATGTGGATGGGAATATGCATGGAAATTATATGCAGAAGAGGTTATGCATAGTAAAACAAGGCGTCGTAAGCTACATATATGGTGATTTTGGGGAGGAGTCAGGGTAGAGATGCATGTACGCACAATCTTACCCTGACTGGGATTTATAAAGGGATTTTTGCGAAGGTTCTGGTTCTAAATCTGAAAACTTTTGTGCGTACGCAAAATCTAGCTTTTGAGCGTACGCACACTTTTAGGATGAATTCTACGGAGAGTTTTATAAATGAGACCCCTGAATTTGCGTAGAATAGTACATCTGGTAGAATGACAGCATTGTGTTAATTTTAATTTTCCAGACCGTCAAACGAAAGAAGCTCATTAGTCGATTGTTAAAAAAACCCCAGTAAGACTATAATGTTTTTTTTTATATATACTAGACAGGGATTAGTTGATAGAGCGCAAAAATAGCAGTGTAAACCACAGACCATGAGGATTCAATCGTCACATCATGCACCTGCAGTGCTTCTGTGAAAGGAGAAAAACAGAAATTAAGTCTATAAAAGGAATAAAATCAATAGAATCACACAAAATATATAATAGGCTATAATATAATATATAAACAAAAGGAAAAAAACAACAACTGTGCAACAAGTAGCTATAGGTTACACCGTTTTGTGGACATGTAATGCATTTTTTTTATCTTATTTGATTTAATCCATTACGGATTCGACTGGACACATCACACACACACACAAACAACATTAGTTCTAGCATTGCCTTACATTTCAGCCATTCATCATCAAACTAAAATGAAGTCAACAAAACATAAAAGTAGCACTATTTATTTTAAAAGATCCGCTGTAAAATCAGCATGCAGCGCCCAAACAAACATTATTGCGCATGTGAAGGATTTTACACGGATATTAGAACATGAGTGAAGTATAAAGCCATGTTTAGGCTACATAATGAATAATAGTTATGCAAACAAATGTCACAAATATGGCAAAAATGGAAACATTGGGATTCTTGTGGTATGAGACAGGCTTGTAAGCCCAATGCCGTTTCAGTTTTGCTTTACATTTGTATGCTGTTTATGCCACTGCCTAAGTTGTGTTTTTATTATGTAGTTATATATGTAATATAGTTGAATATATAATTTTATAACTACTTATTTTTCATTCTTGTTCTGCTCTGAATACCGTTGAATTTAAAATATTTGTTGTAGAGTGAAGGGAACTAAATAGGCTGTTTATATTTACCAGTATTTTAAAATACATATAAATTACATAAATTAATGGAGCCTAATTGTTTGCAAAAAGCCCAGTATCTCTTTCATGAGATTGCTTCCTCTTTTTGGCCGGGTTTCGTTTCTCCATGTCGTAAACTCTAGGAGTGAGGCTTCTAAACCTGGGTATTTTTAGGGGCGTGATATTCAAATGACGATTGTTTTCTGCCGCCACATTTCTAAACGTGCGATCATTCGCACGATGAGATTGGTGGCATACGAGTTTTTCTTGAATCACACGTGAACTCTGTCGTAAGGTGATTTGTGCGCACAGATCTGCGCTCGTTTCTACATTAGATTGATAAATGAGGCCCACTAACTTTATACACAGTGCACTTTCAGTTTTAAAACTTTGCAGGATGTTTTCATTCACTTAGAGCTGTGTTACACCCTGCATGAAAGGTAATTTTCAAAAATCCATAATAGGGGCACTCATCTGACAGCAGCATGACTTCAATATGGAGATGGCGTGATGAAAGAGATACAAGTGATTAATATGAAAGCACCCAACTGTTCAAATATGCTATTACTGTAGATGAATCGTCGCCAGCGCCATGTGACACTTGAGAAAAATGTAAAATAAAATCTTTATCACCGTCAATGTCAGAAATACATAAATAAGATAAAACTAATCGCATTTTAATCCCCAGCAGAAAAGACCAGTATAGTGTTAAACTTGGCTGTCAAGCAAGAATGTGTGTGTCATATATATATATTACGGTATTATATATACTGTATATATATATAAAATATAGCAATGTATATATATATGTGTGTGTGTGTGTGTGTGTGTGTGTGGTGTATAAGTGTCTATATAGTGTTAGCTCAAAGAGAATCATTTATGATTTTATAGGGAATTTGGACAAAATCACTGTTTTACGGTTGATCACTGAGTCGGCCAGCGATTCATTGAACCAGTTAAAATTTATATTAAATGCACCAGTTCAGCTAGAATCTGGAGGTACTTGCATTGCCTGTGTAGGGGGGTTCCTTTTGTTGTCGTCCTTGCAGAAAAGGGTTGCTGATTGGCTGGAAGTTTAGTAGTCGTTGAAGTGACGTCTTGGGAAGCCAGTGGTTAAGCGTTGGCTGAAGATGCGGAGTTGTGGGCTGGTTGAAGTTTTGAAGCGGTTTGTCACAGACTCGAGGTGAACTCGGAGAAAAATTAACTCAGAAAAACAAAAACTTCAATAGAAAAGAAAAAATAAAGAAAACAAAAAAAAAAAAAAAAAAAAAAAAAAAAAAAAGAAGAGAAGAATAGAAGTAACAAGACTAGATGGTTTTCTTCTCATCGTGGCTAAGTAGCAGTGGGCGTGCAGGCCGAAGCACGCTGGAACGGCGCTCAATGAATTCACGGGCAAAATGCAAGGCTAAAAGCGATGACTAAAAGCATAGCTTAAAGCTATGACTAAAAGCATGACCAAAAGCATAATTTGATGGTGTCCTGAGTATTTAAACCGGGCTGTTGGACACATCCCAAATGGTGTCTTGACCAATTAGATATTGTCTTTGTTCGGGGTGTTGTATGTTTCTCCTCCCAATACATAAATCACACGTTATCTTATCAGTCACATGGTCCGAATTTTCCCGCTCTTGCAGAGTATAATTTGGACATGATTTATATAACCAGAATATAATATATTTTACAAAGTATTGATTGATAGAAATGTTTAAAGCATGAATTTTCAAACTCATACATACCCAACATGAATATAATCCTATAAACTATTCAATAGTTATTCAAAATACATACACAATAAGTAATTAGAACATGATAGTCAAATGTGTGGGTTACATAAATATGGAGTTATGCATAGAAATGATTTAGTTCTCATAAAGTCCTTTAAGCGTCATGTAGGTGCTATACAGTGGTGTGAAAAGTTTTTGCCCCCTTCTTGTTTTTTAATTTTGCATATTGTCACACTTAAAAGATTCAGATCAAACAAATATTAATATTACACAAAGATAATGCAAAAAAATACAAAATGCAGTTTTTAAATGATTATTTTATTAAGGGGAAAAAAGCTGTCCAAACCTACCTGGCCCTACTTGAAAAATTAATTGACCCCTCCTGTTAAATCATGAAAGAACTGCCCCCCACCACCCCCCCCTTAACCAAATTACATTTAGAAAGCTGAGTTAAACCCCAAATCTGCAATAGCACAGTTCCAGGCATGATTATGCCCCCCCCAGCACACCTGTTGAATCAAGAAATCACTTAAATTAAACCTGTCTGACAAAGTGAAGCATGCTTAAAGGACAACACATCATGAAGCGATCTAAAGAAATTCAAGAACAGAATCAAAACAGTTGCCACACGTGGATCAGGTATCGCCCCCCACGAAAGATTTCTAAAGGCCATTTCTAAGGCTTGCGGACTCCAGCCGAAACCATTTTGCGTATTGTGTGGCATTGAAGCCATATTACAAATGAGAAATAGTCGTGGAAACAATGGGGTGACCGTCCAGGAGTTGCCCGGCACCAACATTCTCCAAGAGCACAACCGACGACGAACCAAGAGGTCATTAAAGATCCAGTTACAATATCTAAAGAACTGCAGGCCTCACTTGGCTCAATTAAGGTCGGTGTTCATGATTAAACAATAAGAAAGAGACTGGGCAAAAACGGCATTCCATGGGAGAGTTCCAAGGCAAAAGCAACTGCTGAACAAAAAGAACACAAAGGATCGTCTCTCATTTGCCAAAAAATATCTTGATTATCCCCAAGACTTTTGGGCAAATATTCTGTGGACTGATGAGACAAAAGTTGAACTTTTTGGAAGGTGTGTGTCCCGTTACATCTGGCGTAAAACCAACACAGCATTTCATAAAAAGAACATCATACCAACAGTAAAATATTGTGGTGGTAGTGTGATGGTCTGGGGATGCTTTGCAGCTTCAGGACCTGGACAAATTGCCATAATTGACTGAACCATGAATTCTGCACTCTATCAAAAAAATCCTGAAGGAGAATGTACGGCCATCAGTTTGTGACCTCAAACTCAAGCACACTTGGGTTATGCAGCAGGACAATGATCCAAAACACACCAGCAGGTCCACCTCTGAATGGCTCAAGAAAAACTAAATTAGGGTTTTGGAGTGCGACGAGTGGCTAAATCAAAAAGTACGGACTTAAAAGGATTGAGATGCTTAAAACAGCCATTCATGCTCAGAAAACCCTCCAATGTGGGAAGTAAAACAATTATGCGAAGAGTGGGCAAAATTCCTCCACAGCGGATCATCGATCAAGACGCCTTTGCCGTTATCGCAAACATTGAGCAGTGTTTTTTTTTATGCTGTAAAGGGTGGCACAACCAGGTATTAGATTTAGGGGGCAATTACTTTCACGTAGGGCCAGGCAGGTTTGGACAGCTTTTTTCCCTTAATAAAAGAAATCATCATTTAAAAACTGCATTTTGCATTTACTTGCATTATCTTTGTGTAATATTAAAATGTGTTTGATGATCTGAATCTTTTAAGTGTGATAAATATGCAAAAAATTTTAAAAACAGGAAGGGGGCAAAAACCTTTTCACACCAATGTATACTAATTATAGTTAAAAGCCGTTATGGCCATTCTGTGGACGTAAGGAAATGTTATGTGAAGACCAGAGAGGTTAAAAGGTCTCCTAAGGAATCTCAATCTGGTTCTTGTCCTCTAGGTGGGGGGAATTCAATCCAAAGAGCATGTGATCATGATTACTATCATGGATTTACATGTGATGGTCATGCTGTGCATCTCTTTGACCATCAATCTTGATTACTTGCCCCAAAAATGACAATCTCCTTCCTGAGTTGAAATGATCTAAGTGTTCTTTTGTGTTAATGTTGAAAGCTGTTCTGTGAAAGAGTTGGTTAGTTAGACTTGCTTCAGACTTGTGGCGCCAGGGTATCGTGGACAGATATATGACGTGGTCTAATGTCACCCTGGGCCTCTTTGTGGAATTTGGCTCTTTGGGTTGTTCAACACCAATCTGATCGGATCTTAAATTGTCTGATTCACTCTGATACCCTACAATAGGTTACATAATCTCAACTCATGATCTGACTTTAATTTTTTGTGTGGCAGATGATAAAACAGACAAACCAAACAAAAATAACACAAACTTTGAGATCTTTGATGTAAAGGCTATTTCCAAGAAGAATATCAACCGATTCAGACTTTTTTTTACCCAGCAACCACACAGAAACATAGCAACTACTTTGCAACCATCTACAACATCTTTCAATTCCGTCTAATGCAGAAATTACACACTTCACCTGTAACACAAGTGTGAAGTTTAAAGCCTGTCATCCGGCGCAGCTGAGCAATCTGATATACAGTACAAAAAAGGAATATCATAGAGAATATCAAAGCATATCTACTATTCTACTGCTAATACACAGATGCCATGGAAAGGAAGGGAGAAAGAGATTAAGGGACCACCGTTATCAGTGGCCTTCTTCCCCAGACAGGTTAAACTGGCCTCCTGACATTCTGTGGTCATGAATTCCCCACCTCAGTTACACATTTGACTTTGTTTTCTTTTTGAAGCTGGTAGCACATTCTGATGGCTGGTAGGCCGTTGTGAAAAACTAGTATAACGAATCGGACTTCAGAATGTAAAACGAAGCAACCTTCTGATAAAGCATTAGTCCGGCACCTGTAAAAAGGAGCGTCATTCAGATGAGGCATTAAACTGGCCTCCCTTTGTCATTAATTCCCCACCTTAATCATGAATTTTACCTCATTGTTTAAGCTGGTAGCGCATCGATGGGCCCTCGCGCATTAGCTTGTAGGATGCGCGACCCCTCTATGTAGAGAAGGCTCAAGCTTTATAAATGGCAGCTTCACGACGCAGCTGTGGCATGTGGGAGGCAGAGTCTGGTTCCTTCCAAAAGCTAAGCAGGCCAGAGCCTGGTCAGTACACTGGTGGGTGACAATTTGTGAAAATGTAGCTTGCTGCTGCAGCTAGTTTTAGTCCAGCCAGCAGGGGGTGATCATTCCCTGGCTTGAATGGGTGCAAAAAGTCCTAGTGCAATGACGCGGACTTTAGATTGTGAAAAGGAGAATCCTGCAGATGATACATTAAACTGGCCTCCTGACATTCTGTTGTCATTAATTCCCCACCTTAATCATTAATTTGACCTCATTGTTTAAGCTGGTAGCTAATTCTGATGGCCGCATGGAGCTTGTCAAGATGCGCTACCCCTCTACTAGAGCAGCTTTATCAAGGCACAGGCTACAAACACAGCTGTGGCATGCAGTAGTCAGAGTCTGGTTCTTCCCAAAAGCTAAGCAGGCCAGAGCCAGGTCAGTACACTGGTGGGTGACCATTTGTGAAAATGTAGCTTGCTGCTGCAGCTAGTTTTAGTCCAGCCAGCAGGGGGTGATTATTCCCTGGCTTGAATAGGTGCAAAAGATCTTGTGTACTGACGCGGACTGATGAAAGGAGGGATCCTGCTAGATTTGAAGCATTAAACAGGCCTCCTGACATTCTGTTATCATGACTTCCCCACCTCAGTTACGAATTTGACTTTATTTTCTTTTTGAAGCTGGTAGCACATTCTGATGGCTGTTAGGCCGTTGTGAAAAACTAGCTTGCTGCTGGAGCTAGTTTTAGTCCGGCCAGCAGGGGTGCTCATTCCCTGACTTGTATGGGTGCAAAAGTCTTAGTATAACGAATCAGACTTCAGAATGTAAAATTAAGCAACCTTCTGATAAAGTGTTAGACCGGCATTTGTAAAAAGGAGTGTTGTTCAGATGAGGCATTAAACTGGCCTCCTGACATTCTTTGTCATTAATTCCCCACCTTAATCATGAATTTGACCTCATTGTTTAAGCCGGTAGCGCATCCTGATGGCCGCATTGAGCTTGTCAGGATCCGCTACCCCTCTTTTAGAGCAGCTTTATTAAGAGGCAGGCTACAAACACAGCTGTGGCATGCAGTAGCCAGAGTCTGGTTCCTCCTAAAAGCTAAGCAGGCCAGATCCTGGTCAATACACTGGTGGGAGACCGTTTGTTAAAATGTAGGTTGCTGCTGCAGCTAGTTTTAGTCCAGCCAGCAAGGGGTGATCATTCCCTGGCTTGAATGGGTGCAAAAGTCCTAGTGTAATGATGTGGACTTTAGACTGTGAAAAGGAGCATCTTGCAGATGAGGAATTAAACTGGCCTCCTGACATTCTGTTGTCATGAATTCCCCACCTCAGTTACGAATTTGACTTTGTTTTCTTTTTGAAACTGGTAGCACATTCTGATGGCTGGTAGGCCGTTGTGAAAAACTAGTTTGCTGCTGGAGCTAGTTTTAGTCCGGTCAGCAGGGGGTGCTCATTCCCTGACTTGTATGTGTGCAAAAGTCTTAGTATAACGAATCGGACTTCAGAATGTAAATCGAAGCAACCTTCTGATAAAGAGTTAGACCGGCACCTGTAAAAAGGAGCGTCGTTCAGATGAAGCATTGAACTGGCCTCCTGACATTCTGTTGTCATTAATTCCCCACCTTAATCATGAATTTGACCCCATTGTTTAATGAGGTTGAGAGGGTAACTTTGATGTCAGGAACCCTCATTAGAGACTGAGTGAGCCTGATTTATTGCAACAAAGAGTCAGTTTGAAGAAGCAGGAAGCTTTGAACAAGGATTAATTGCTAGGTGAGTGTTCAGACCAAGGCAAGGCAAGGCAATGCAAGTTTATTTATATAGCACATTTCGTACCACAAAGGTATTCAAAGGTTTTTGTTTTTGGCTTATATAAACCAAACTAAAACAATGATTAAAAAAAGAAATCACAGAATTAAAACAAGGAATTTAAAAACTTTGAAGATTATTTAAAAATTTATTTAAAATGAATTTAAGAATAGAAACAATTATACATAAAATACAGTGCAATCATTTCGGATTGCATAAAATACAGTGCAATCAGTTCGGACATCGGACAGTGCTCATTCAATAAATACACAGCTAAACAGATGAGTTTTGAGTCTAGATTTAAATGTGACTAATGTTTTAGCACATCTGATCTCTTCTGGAAGCTGGTTCCAACTGTGGGTGGCAAAATAGATAAAAGCGGATTCCCCTTGTTTTGTGTGAAACCTTGGTATTTCTAACTGACTCGATCATAATGATCTGAGTGGTCTGTTAGATTTACTGTATATTCAGTGAGCATATCTGCTATATATTTAGGTCCTAGGCCATTGAGTGATTATAAACGAGTAAAAGTACTTTAAAGTCAATCCTAAATATAACTGGAAGCCAATGTAAGGACCTGAGGACTGGTATGATATGCTCAGATTTTCTGCTTCTAGTCAGAATCCTGGCAGCAGCGTACTGTATGAGCTGCAGCTGTCTAATGGTCTTATTGGGAAGGCCGGTGAGGAGACCATTAAAATAGTCTACCCTGCTGGTAATAAAGGCATGAACAGTTTCTCCAAGTCTGACTGGAAAACAAAACATCTACACTGAACAAAATTATAAACGCAACACTTTTGTTTTTGCCCCCATTTTTCATGAGCTGAACACAAAGATCTAAGACTTTTTCTATGTACACAAAGGCCTATTTCTCTCAAATATTGTTCACAAACCTGTCTAAATCTGTGTTAGTGAACACTTCTCATTTGCCGAGATAATCCATCCACCTCAAAGGAGTGGCATATCAAGATGCTGATTAGACAACATGATTATTGCACAGGTGTGCCTTAGGATGGCCACAATAAAAGGCCACTCTAAAATGTGCAGTCTTACTGTATTGGGGGTCCGAAAACCAGTCAGTATCTGGTGTGACCACCATTTGCCTCATGCAGTGCAACACATCTCCTTCGCATAGAGTTGATCAGGTTGTTGATTGTGGCCTGTGGAATGTTGGTCCACTCCTCTTCAAGTGAAGTTGCTGGATATTGGCAGGAACTGGAACACGCTGTCGTATACGCCGATCCAGAGCATCCCAAACATGCTCAATGGGTGACATGTCCGGTGAGTATGCTGGCCATGCAAGAAATGGGATGTTTTCAGCTTCCAGGAATTGTGTACAAATCCTTGCAACACAGGGCCGTGCATTATCATGCTGCAACAAGAGGTGATGGTCGTGGATGAATGGCACAACAATGGGCCTCAGGATCTCGTCACGGTATTCAGGATCTCATCACGGCATTCAAAATGCCATCAATAAAATGCACCTGTGTTCGTTGTCCATAACATACGCCTGCCCATACCATAACCCCACTGCCACCATGGGCCACTCGATCCACAACGTTGACATCAGCAAACCGCTCACCCACACGACGCCATACACGCTGTCTGCCCTGTACAGTGAAAACCGGGATTCATCCGTGAAGAGATCACCTCTCCAAAGTGCCAGACGCCATCGAATGTGAGCATTTGCACACTCAAGTCGGTTACGACGATGAATTGCAGTCAGGTCGAGACCCCGATGAGGATGACGAGCATGCAGATGAGCTTCCCTGAGACGGTTTCTGACAGTTTGTGCAGAAATTCTTTGGTTATGCAAACCGATTGTCGCAGCAGCTGTCCGGGTGGCTGGTCTCAGACGATCTTGGAGGTGAAGATGCTGGATGTGGAGGTCCTGGGCTGGTGTGGTTACACGTGGTCTGCGGTTGTAAGGCCGGTTGGATATACTGCCAAATTCTCTGAAACGCCTTTGTTCATTTCTCTACTCGAAACCGTTCTCCATTCAATTCATGGGCAACAGCTCTGGTGGACATTCCTGCTGTCAGCATGCCAATTGCACGCTCCATCAAAACTTGCGACATCTGTGGCATTGTGCTGTGTGATAAAACTGCAAATTTTAGAGTGGCCTTTTATTGTGGCCAGCCTAAGGCACACCTGTGCAATAATCATGCTGTCTAATCAGCATCTTGATATGCCACACCTGTGAGGTGGATGGATTATCTCGGCAAAGGAGAAGTGCTCACTAACACAGATTTAGACAGATTTGTGAACAATATTTGAAAGAAAAAGGCCTTTTGTGTACATAGAAAAAGTCTTAGATCTTTTGAGTTCAGCTCATGACAAATGGGTTCAAAAACAAAAGTGTTGCGTTTATAAATTTTGTTCAGTGTAATTCTTGCAATGTATTTGAGATGACAGTATGCTGATTTAGTTACAGCTTTGAAATGACTAATGAAACTAAAGTCTGTCTCCAGAATCACACCAAGATTCCTGACTGGATTTTTAGTTGTTTGACCCATAGAGTCAAGGTATGCATTCACCTTGAGATCTTCATCTTTGTTTCCAAATGCAATGTCTTCATTTTTCTCCTTGTTTAACTGAAGAAAATTTGGGCACATCCAACTGTTAATTTGCATTGGCAGAGGGAGTCAATGGGGATGTAGACATTTGGTGATAATGCTAAGTAAATCTGGATATCATCAGCATAGCTGTGATAGGCAATTTGGTTCTTTTTCATTATTTGACTGAGTGGGAGCATATACAGGCTAAACAAGATCGGTGCAAGAATTGAGCCTTGTGGGAATCCACAATTTCATGGATGTCCACTTAGACTTATGCTTTCTTATACTCACATAATAACCTCTACCTTCTAAGTATGACCTGAACCATTTAAATACCATCCCAGAAAGCCCGACCCAGTATTCCAGTCTCTCTAGAAGTATGTTATAATCGACAGTGTCAAACGCAGCACTGAGATCTAGTAGTACAGCACTGATATTTTGCCAGATTCAGAATTAAGCGAATATCATTTATTATCTTAATGAGCGCTGTCTCTGTGCTGTGATGCGGTCAGAAACCAGACTGAAAATTGTCCAGGTATCCATTTGAATTTAAGAAGTTGTTCAGCTGATTGAAAACAACCTTTTCAATAGCTTTGCCTATAAAAAGAAGATTGGATATTGGTCTGTAGTTGCTCAATATGGTGCTATCAAGATTGCTCTTTTTCAGAAGGGGCTTAACAACTGCAGTTTTCAGGGAGTTTGGAAAAGTCCCAGAAAGAAGTGAGGCGTTCACCACTTCTAAGAGATCTGCTTCCAAACAATTAAGCACCCTTTTGAAAAAAATATGTGTGAAGTGTGTCAAGATAGCAGGTTGACGATTTAAGGTGGGCTGAACCATTTCTTCCAAAATTTGCTATCAATTGCTTCAAAACAAGACATTAGTATATTCTTTTTGATATTGCGATGCGAATCTTGACTCTTTTGAGTTAAAAGGAATCAAGGAGAAGATCAACAGAGTCTGCAGAAATGCTTGGTTTTAAATATATAGCCTTCATAAATAGCACACTAGTGTTCTCGTTAATGCATCTCTTTCTGACAGAGACAGATCTAGATTCAGTGGTAGCAGAGATCAATATATCAAAGAAAATACTGAAGTGATCAGATAGTGCTACGTCCTTAATAACAATGGATGAACCGTTTAGACCCCTACTGATAATTAAATCTAGAGTATGTCTACGATTGTGTATGGGTTCATGCACATGCTGAATCAGTAAAAAAGTGTTAAAAATAGTTAATTTCTTTTGTAATTTTGATTTCTGCATTATATATGTGCATATTAAAATCCCCTGCAATAGCAAAAAAGTCAAACTCTGAGGAAATCATTGATAACATTTCTGTGAACTCTTCAACAAAGGCTGGAGAGTATTTTGGAGGCCTGTAAATAATGATAAACAGAATGTGTGGAGCACCTTTCAACACAATCCCTAGATATTCAAAAGACAAGTACTGACCAAATGACACTTGCTTGCATTGATAGACATCTTTAAATAGAGCAGCCACACCTCCACCTCTCCTAATAGTCCTGCAAACACTCATGAAAGTGAAGATAGGAGGGGCTGTTTCATTGAGGACTGTTGCACTGCAGCTGTCTTATAGCCATGTTCGTTTAGAAACATAAAATCCAGGTTGTTTGTGGTTATTAAGTCATTGATCAGAAATTATAATTTTTTTTTTTTAGTGAGCGAATGTTTAAAAATGCTAACTTGATGGCATTGCTTTGTATCTTTACTGCAATCTTAGTTTGATGCATAATAGGCCGCCGACCAAGGGTAAGCCACAGCATAGAATAATAGTTGTCTATATGTATCATACCTATAAATAGATAGATATAGTGAACTGTAGAATGTACTACTGTACTACTTTTAGAAAACAAGCATTTATTGACATTTGACACTTTTTTTTTTAGTTGTAATGAATGAATGAATGTACAATAAACAATACCACTCAAAAATTTGGAGTTAGTAAGATTTTTTTTAATTATTTTTGAAAGAAGTATATTATGCTTACCAAGGCCAAAAATACAGTGAAAACAGTAATACTCTGAAATAATATTACAATTTCAAATAACCATTTTCTATTTTAATATTTTAAAGTGCAATTTATTCCTGTGATGATAAACCTGAATTATCAGCATCATTACTCCTGTCTTCAGTGTCACACGATCCTTCAGAAATCAGTCTATATTAGCAGCTCAAAAACATTCTTATTATTATCAGTGTTGAAAACAGTTGTGCTGATTAATATTATTGTTATAAAACTACATTAAATAATTTGAGGTATAGAAAGTTCAAAAGAAGTGCGTTTATTTGAAATTGTGTAACATTATAAACATCTTTATGGTCACTGAATGCATCCTTGCTAAAAAAAATTATTAAAAAAAGTATAAATAAAAAAATTAATTTAAAATTTGGTAGTATATATATCAAAGTTTTGAAATATATTTAAAAAAAAAATTTCTCCACAGTAGAAAGAAAGCTATGGAGGGTTGGAGCAATATGATAATAAGTAAATTATGAGAAAATATAAATTTTGGGCCAAACTGTTTTTGAGTTGTATGTATCACTGTGTGATAAAAATAAGTGCATCTCAACTTATAAACGCAATAAAGAAGTATATGGTGTGTTTGTGCAGGCCGCCATGCGAGTGTGTGTTTCTGTCTATCTTTGACTGATACACCAAGCCCTCCGAAATGAAACTCATCACGCTCGGCCCAGATCAATAAAAAAAGCTGCGACTTCAACCTTGAGTATGATTGCTGTGGAAAATGACAAGATTGCTCCAGCTGAAGAGGAGCCTCATCCAGGCCTCATAGAGTAGATGAAAGTGGAGAGGGACAGAAGTACAAGATGATGCAGACCCAACCTACAGTCACCTTTGATCTGCCATGACAAATCAAGTGCTGCGGCAAACCGTCTGTGTTCTCCACTGCATTAATCCATTCACATCTACGTGTGGTGGTCACATAATGTCAGCCAGCAAGGAAATTATGACACTTGATTGTCTCTGTTTGAAATAAGATGCAATGTGAATGGGAAAATGTTATTAATATGATGTTTCGCATGTCAGTGGAAGGTAATTTTTGCTCTATGTTATAGAACAATATAAATACACTGAAGCTACTCTTAGGAAAGAGTAGCTACACAGACATGTACATACATAATATGAATTTGAATTAGGGTGATAATAGCAAAAACAGTAGTATACACCCAATACAACTATAACACAATCTAAATTATACATTAAACATATCAAAACAGCAGCATTTAACTACATATTCAGCTAAATCCTAAAAGTAAGTACTTCAAGTTCTTCAAAAGAAGTATCTACTCAGAAAGTATGTGATTTCAAATGCAACCAAAGCATGCTACACAGATTCATGGTGAGGTCTGAACACAGGGTTGCCAGGTATTCACAACAAAACCCGCCCAATTGTGTTTTGAGGGGGGTCCACCAGTAAAAATCACGTTTCGGGTGTAAAATACATGTTTTTTGGAGGGGTTCCCCAGGTAAAATTTGCATTCCAGGGGCTGAATATTAAGTTATTGGGGTTGTTTCAACCCGCGGACATTAAAAACAACCTGCGGCAACAGTGTTAAAGTAGCCCAATTCTGCGGGAAAACCACGGACTTGGCAACACTGCCTGCACAGGATTTTTCAGTTCTGTTCCCACCAAAAATAAGCTCTATAGGGTACATTAGTGCCCACACACTTTTTCAGCAGTTAGTTTTTTTCCATTATTTTTTCCCAGATGGATTTTTTTTAAAGTCTTCATTAAAGCACCATAAGCCATGACCCAAACCATCTAGCTACGAGGTGAATCACAGAATTACAAACTTTTCTTAATAGCAGAAAAGTAAGAAATGTAAATCGGTCCAAAAGACAAAGGTACAAGATCATGTACTTAACAGCTTTAGTGTGGGAAAAACTACAATCTAATGAAACATTATGAATGGCACTAATCAAATTAAAAAATTTGAAATAGAAAACTATACTATAAGGCATCTATAGAAACATCATATTGTCAATTTATTATAAACATATAGTTTGCGGTGCCTCATGGGAGTGAGCAGCGCTAAATATCTCTTTTGGCAAACTTTGTTTGCTGCAGCTCTCTGATTGGTGAAATGCTCAGTACAGCATCATGGGTAATGCAGTTTTTCACCTATAATGACATATAAAATGATTAATTGAAAAAAACAAGTTGAATTAATGCAAACAGATCAATGCAAAAGGCTTCAATTAAAGCATATACAGATTAAAGGGATAGTTCACCCAAAAAAATGAAAAATTATGGCATTAATTACTCACCCCCCCCCCCCCCATTCCCATGTGTTCAAACCGTAAGACCTTCATTCATCTTCAGAACACAAATTAAGATATTTTTGATGAAATCCAAAAGCTTTCTGACTCTGCATATACAGCAACGCAACTACGGTTTTCAAGGCCCAGAAAGGTGGTAAGGACATTGTCAAAATAATCCATGTGACATCAGTGGTTCAACCGTAATTTTATGAAGCAACGAGAATACGTTTTTTTGAGCAAAGAAAACAAAAATAACAACTTTATTCAACAATTTCTCCTCTTCCATGTCTTTGATGCACGTTCAAGACAGTACCACAATCCATGTGTGTGATGCTGCTGACCCAGGAGCTCTTAGTTCATAGTCTGTTTATTCTGATTCGAGTAAGTAAGGCAGGGCAAAAAATTGCAGTCATCCTCTCTGTTGAAATCTTCAGACATGTTTACAAAGACTGTTTTATGTACAGCGTGCATCTTCTTCTGCTTATAAACGAGGCACAGTGCATCCGGGTTCTACATCAGAACTCTCGTGAACGCGCGTCAAAACTGACACGGAAGAGAAGAAATTGTTTAATTAAGTCATTATTTTAGTTTTCTTTGTGCACAAAAAGTATTCTCGAATCTTCATAAAATTACAGTTGAACCACTGATGTCACATGGACTATTTTAATGATGTCCTTACGACCTTTCTGGACTTTTCAGTTGCATTGCTGTCAATGCAGGGTATGAAAGCTCTCAGATATTATCAAAAATAACTTAATTTGTGCTCCAAAGATGAACGAAGGTCTTACAGGCTTCGAACGCCATGAGACTGAGTAATTAATGACAGAATTTTATTTTGGGGTGAACTACCCTTTTAATGCAACAGGCTTCAATAAAAGCATATACAATATAGCTCACAGTAGGTCTCTCTTTAAATGTTTATTCGTTATTGTTAAAAATCAATTTCCCTTTGGAGAAAAATAAGCAGAGTTGTTACTTCCAGAATGCATCTGTTGTGCTCTATTTCTTCCCGTTCCTGGCTACAATTTTTATGTTTTGTCCCAAAATCCAGTCACTAAAAATGGTGTGTTTCTGAATGATTCACAGCGTACAAATTCATATAAAACCACCACCTCCTAAAACAGTTGTGTTTTCTCATGATAGCAGGTTGTTGACTTTCTAAAAAAATGGTATAGTGAGGAGTCAAACTCCTACCACATCTCAGTGTGCTAAAGCACAAATGCGAACCGCTAGGTCATGGCCGAATGTTTGCTCACATTTGAAACTTAAGCTTTTAAAATGCAGAAGAATAAAAAGCTATTTCCCCTTTTATCCTGTTGTTCTCTCCAACACTCACAATCACAATACAGAAGTATTCATGCACAACACTATAAAATATTAACAATGCAATTTACCTTCTATCTGCGCTTCAGTCTGCATCTTTGATTTGTTGCCAATTCATTTTGTTCCTTTTTTTGTCTACCTATCAAAGACACACAGAGGTAGTTCTAAGAACACTGCACTGTCTTGTTTCATAAGGATCCCATTTAATCTCCTTTTCACAGGCCTTTTTATAGGATAGATAACTGCGGTCCCATATTTTTCCCATCGTTAAATGTGTATGTATCACCAGTGTTTAGGAATACAAATGAGAAGTTCCTTTAAGTGTATAACCTACCCATATTTTTCAGCAGAATATTTCTAGTTCACTTTACTAGTTCACTAGTTCAGAAAGTACCAAGCTACTTTTTCGTAAGTGTAGCGCAACAAATGCTGTTTGTGTCACATTTTATTGCACCATAGCCACTGTATTTTTTAAATTCTCACCATTCACACCTCAAAAAACTGGCATGAGTTTTACTTTTTAGCTGAACTAATTGAAGCTACACAGCATTTAGACCAAGAATCGTAACGGCTATTCCAACCATCTCATTAAGTTTGTCAGCAAAGGTGTGAAGACAAGTATTACACTCAACATTAATCTACAGGATAATAAGGACTGGGAGCACTGAAGAACAGTCAAAATTCTGCTGGAATCATTTAAGAAGGACTTAAAAAAGAAGTGCGTGCCTTCCAGGTTAATTCTTTGAAAGGAATACCCCGTCTCCAAGAAAAAGCCCTTTCTAACAGAATGTGTCTTTGGAAAAATGGGTTAGAAACCTATTTCTGTCTTTTCAGATGTGTTTCCTAGAAGGGTTTTCAATGAAGCACCTAGGAGCAAAAAACAAACATGGGGATAAGGAATTCCTTCTTTCATTTCCAAACCAACATTTTCAAATGCTTGAGCTCCCATTATTGAGCTGAAATAAAGGATCAGTTCATGGTTACATTCAGTAGGCCCATAGCAAACAATCCTCCATTTTAGCTCTAAACTAGCAGATTTTGGAGCCACTTTCCAGTATTTCTAGGGTTGCAACTTTTCTTCAACCGTCTTTGCAGCAAAGACTGTCATAATTAGTGATCAGCATCACGCATTCTGCTGGTTTTAGACCCTGACAGGGAGGTGCTGCAGCCTTTTGTCATCTAAGCAGCCTCTTTATTTTCCCTGAAATTGGTGTCAGTCACTGCTAATAGTCACAGGACACTTCAGTGTCAACCTGTCATCTGTTCTTAGTTTGAGTGAGAACTTATGTGGCAGACACATCCTTTTTTGCATAATCAAGAAGTAGTCAACTTTGTATTAGTCTACAAGATGACATACAGTATAAGTCTGTGCAAAAATGTCTGTAATGATTGCCGTTATCTGGGAAGAAACGGAGAGATTGAGAGAAAAGAATTAGCATTGAGAATGCTTCATTTCAATACAATCTTGTTATTGTTAACTAAAACTAAAACAATTAAAATAATTTTCAGTAATTGAAATAAAGATAAAATAAAACAAAATATAAATATTATATGAAAAAAACAATTATGTAAAAATAAAAAAACAAAGGAAATATAAAAATATTGGGGGGGGGGGGGGAATAAATAAAATAAAAACATTTAAAAACATAATATAGAAAAAAAAAAAAGAGCAAATATCAAAAAAGGGACTAAAACTCAAATAAAATGAAAATGAAAGTACAAAAAAAAAGCTAAATTTAAAAAACAGAATAAACATTATAAAAGTAATATATAAATAATTCTAAATTTACATGAAACATCGTGACAATCAATTATACAAGCATCATTTTTAGACAATAGACAATGTTTATTTTACTTTTTCTTTTGATTTTAGTTTCAAATGTGATGATTCATATTTGTATAATGGATTTTCATGGTTTAAGGCTATATGATAGCTTTGTGTGATGAACAGACTGAACATTTGTTATCTATTGCTGTTTTTATGGACATTAATAAAAGCAAAAGCAGGTGGATTGACTTACCTAATCAGACAGACAGTATTCAGTACACTTCACAAAATCCTGTGTTAGCCTTGCCTGCATTACAACGGGCCGTTCATGAGGATTTTAATTATGCTAAACCGCCAGGTGGATTAAATCTACTCTCTAAAAGCATTACAAGCTTGCTCATTTAGTTTTTGATCATTAAAATGGTGCTTTGCACTCTCTCCCAGGGCAGCTGCTCCTTTCCAGCTTCTCAGCCAAGTAGCATCTCATTTTCTCCATGTCTAAAATGTTCTCCAACTAATCAGATATCGTACAAGTTGTTCTCGATCTCATCATGCAGCCGTAAATGAGAATATGCGGGTGTAGATGCGTGTGGTAATGGAACACTGCATGTCATTGAAAGGTGATATATGCTAATATAATTATGAGGGGTTTTTGTTCATTTTGGGAGCTTCTTTTGTTAACTTCTCAGTAAGCATATCTCTAGAGACACAGTTAGAAGCATGAAAAGAGATATCTAAAGAAATAAAAAAATGGAGTAGCTGACAGCTGTATTGTGTCTTTTACAGGCTAAACAATTTGTTGAACCTGAATGGGCAGGCAGTGCATCTTTCTCAGATTGGTGGAGCTAAAATTCTTGCCTTGAAAGAACAGAAGTCTTTGTTGTCTGCATTCTCAAGAGCCTTTCAAATGAACAGACATCTTGCATGCAGCATTATTAGCATTGCTTGACAAGCCCAGCAGGGTTTATAGCACTGTCCTAACCAGGTTTCTAAAAGTAATTTGTGTCAGTATCAAAGCCAGTCAGCAGATATTCGATGTTTAAAAAAGTTAACAGGAGCGAGACATTTGACCAATCATATTTCACAGTAGGCGGGGCTAATCAACAAAAAAGAAACCAAAATAATCAATCAGCATGCCGCTAGCTTTACATAAGGGGGTGTTTACACAACACCGTTTTCAAGTAAAAGCATAAAGCTTTTATGACAAAGTGTTCATTTATATAACAACAATGTTTCGGTGGCCTGAAAACAAAAACTTTTGAAAACAGATTTCAAAGTGCAAGTTTTCACGTGTTAAAAATAGTTTTGTTTGTTGCAACTGGAGGTCAGGTAGTCTATATTAACTGGCCTTATGAATGTTTGTTGTGTCATCATTGAAACTGTTTAATGATTACACCTCACCTTAATTAGCACATTGACTTTGCATAGTCTCTTCGCTGCATCTGAGATGACCAATGTGTGACTCACCGTCAGAATGGGGTCAAAACAATGCAATAACAAATGCCTGGCAAACAGTAAAAATTCCCACTGTTTCTAAAAACCGCAGGTGTGCTTGCGCCATCAGTAACGGTAGACGTTTCCAAAGCAAATCCTCTCTCACTGAAGCGGCTGACCTGCTGCTTCCACACAGAAACAAAGACAGCTTCATCACTTAACTTTAAACTAACCAATCACCAAATCATGATAAATGAAGGGATAGACACTTCTGAATCACTACAGAGTGGGTAGTTTGGCCAATTACTTAATTAGCTGATGTGAGTGTGCAGTGTCTCTTTAACATGGTGCTATCTGGCCTTGGTGTAGTGCTTCTTTGTAATTGTTACACCTTTAAACTGAATCACACATTAGCTCTTTACAACACGTCTGTAGTGTCAGCTCAACTTCACTGATTTGAACTATCATAAAACAGTGTGTTTTTGCACTGAAATTAAGCATTCTTAAATGTAAGGTATACATGAACAGAATAGCTTAGCTCAAAACTGATTTCTCAGATAGATAGATAGATAGATAGATAGATAGATAGATAGATAGATAGATAGATAGATAGATAAAAATTAAAAAAAAAATAAAATAATAGCCAAGTGATAATTTTAAATACATTACTGAATGAGTTACGTTTTTTTTTTTTTAGAAAAAAAAGTAAATTAAATTATGAAAATCTATAAAAACACATGCACTTTAAAAGACAGTGACTTTGGATGAAACAAGATAAAAATGACAGTTATAAATGTCTCCCACTCAGTTGGACTAGAACCTAAACCAACACTAGTTAATACTTATTCGAAAAACATTAAACTGGGAACTCCATTATACTAAAATTAAATGTAAAATCTGAGAAGTAAAAATGTCCTTAGGGGTCGTCTTTTCTTTTTGCCAGTCTATAAAATGAAACAGGGAATATTTCAGAAAGTCAGAATCAGAATCAGAAAATCAGAATGAGCTTTATTGCCAGGTATTTTTACACATACGAGGAATTTGTTTTCGTGACAGAAGATTCCACAGTGTAACAGAATGACAGTGACAGAACAAAAAACACAGATAATAAAAAAAAAATAGAACAAGTAGATAGGGAATAAAAACATATAATTGACAATTGTGTGTGCAGGTATATTACAAGGTATATATACATTATATAAATATATTAAGAAATTAATTTTTTTTTTTTTTTTTTTGTAAAGGTTATCTGTATGATTTTTTTGGGTTGAAAAATTTTGATTGGGTTTGTGGGGTTGTTTTTTTCTGATATGGTGTGGTTTTGGTTTTGTGATGTACAAAGTGTATGAGTGAATAAATAGTGTGTGGTCCAGGTTATTGTCAAGTGGTCATGAGATGGATGGCCTGAGGGAAGAAAATGTTCCTGTGTCTGGCCATTCTGCTGCTCAGAGCTCTGTAGCGTCGACCAAATGCAACAGTTCAAAGAAGGAGTGTGCTGGATGTGAGGGGTCAAGAGTGATTCTGCCAGCCCTTTTGCTCAATCTGGATAAGTACAGTTCTTGGAGAGAAGGGAGGGTTGTTACCAATGATTAGCATCAGCAGTTCGGAGTTTTACCAGTATGGTTGTGATTGTGTCGATGAAGTGGTCCAGAATTTGTGGTGTAGTAGTTGAGCTGAACCAGACAGTTATAGAAGTGCAGAGGACATATTCAATGATGGCGGAGTAGAACTGTTTCGGCAGCTCTTGAGGCAGGTTGAACTTCCTCAGCTGGCGAAGGAAGTAAAACCTCTGCTGGGCCTTTTTAACAATAGAATCTATGTGCGTGTCCCACTTCAGGTCCTTAGAGATTGTGGTGCCCAGGAACCTGAATGACTCCACTGCAGTCACAGGTCTGTCCATGATGGTGAGTGGGGGAGTGCAGGGGGGATTCTCCTGAAGTCCACGGTCATCTCCACAGTTTTGAGCGTGTTGAGCTCCAGGTTGTTGAGACTGCACCAGACAGCCAGCTGCTCGACCTCCTGTCTGTAAGCAGACTCGTCACCGTCCTGAATGAAGCCGATGAGTGTGGTGTCATCTGCAAACTCCAGGAGCTTGACAGAGGGGTCAGTAGAAGTGCAGTCATTGGTGTAGAAGGAGAAGAGCAGTGGTGAGAGAACACAACCCTGAGGAGCACCAGTGCTGATCGTTCGGGTGCTGGATGTGTATTTTCCCAGCCTCTCTAGCTGCTGCCTGTCTGTCAGGAAGTTGTTGATCCACTGACAGACGGAGGTGGTCACGGAGAGCTGAGATAGTTTGGGCAGGAGGAGGTTTGGGATGATGGTGTTAAAGGCCGAGCTGAAGTCCACGAACAGGATCCTCACATAAGTCCCTGGTCTGTCTAGATGTTGCAGAACATAATGCAGTCCCATGTTTACTGCATCGTCCACAGACCTGTTTGCTCTGTAGGCAAACTGAAGAAAATCCAGCAAGGGTCCAGTGATGTCCTTCAGGTGGGCCAGCACCAGTTTTTTCAAAAGACTTCATGACCACATACGTTAGAGCCACAGGCCTTTAGTCATTAAGTCCTGTAATTTTGGATTTCTTTGGGATGGGGATGATGGTGGAGCATTTGAAGCATGAAGGAACTTCGACACAGCTCCAGTGATCTGTTGAAGATCTGTGTGAAGATGGGTGCCAGCTGGTCAGCACAGGATTTCAGGCAGGTTGGTGTAACACAGTCTGGGCCTGGTGTTTTTTTCCTTTTCTGCTTCCGGAAGACCTGGCGCACCTCGTCTTCGCTGATCTGAATTGCAGGTGTGGGGGAGAGGGGGGTTGCTGGAGGTGTGAATGGTTGTGTGGAGAGGTGTTCAGGGCGGGTGTGGGGTGTCTTTCAAACCTGCAGTAGAACTCGTTCAGATCGTCTGCCAGGTGTTGATTCTCCACAGTGCTGGGGGATGGTGTCTTGTAGTTTGTGACTTCTTTTAGACTTTTCCACACTGATGCCGAGTCACTGGAAGAGAATTTAATCTTTATTTTTTCAGAATAATTCCTCTTTGCCACTCTGATCTCCTTTTCCAGTGTGTATTTAGCCTGTTTATACAAGACATTATCCCCCTTCCTGTAAGCATCTTCTTTGGCCTGACGGAGCTGTCTGAGTTTTGCAGTGAACCATGGTTTGTCATTGTTGTAGGTTAAATGAGTCCTGGTAGGAATGCACATATCTTCACAGAAACTGATATAAGATGTTACAGTCTCTGTGAGCTCGTCCAGATCGGTGGCAGCAGATTCAAAAACGCTCCAATCAGTGAAGTCAAAACAAGCTTGTAAATCCTGCTCTGCTTCATTAGTCCATCTTTTTACAGTCCTTAATACAGGTTTAGCTGATTTCAGTTTCTGCCTGTAGGTCGGTATAAGATGAACTAAGCAGTGATCAGAGAGCCCCAAAGCTGCTCGTGGAACAGAGTGATATGCATTCTTTATTGTGGTGTAACAGTGATCCAATATATTACTGTCTCTGGTGGGACATGTGATGTGCTGTCTGTATTTTGGCAGTTCACGGGAGAGATTGGCTTTATTAAAAATATTAATATCAATATTTGTTGACAAATCGACATCCACTCATCATGTTTGACATCAAAATCAAACAAAGCGGCTCTCAAAGACAAACTTCACTTTAATTTTACTTCAAGCGTTTGGACAAAGACAACCAGTCAAATAGCACGATGCCGGACATTTAAATCAGAGAACATCAAGAGCCGTTTCCATGGAGACGCTTGTTTTTAGATCAGAAAGTGTGGAGGGGACAGAAGGTGAGGGTCCTAAGAGTGCTGTTGAGTCTTCACACAGAGTGAGCAATAATTAAACTCCCTCATTACAAAGCACTAGAGAGTCAGGTCGCCCGAGCCGCCGAGACCCTCCAGGTAATGCAGACAAATAGCGTGCAGTCAAGCGCATATTCCTGCCATTATGACTGCATTTCCTGAAAAATCCACACTCAGAAATCTAATCTACCAAGTAGATTCATTTATAGCTGCATGGGAATAGCAATTTGTTACTTAATTTTCAAAGCCACTAAATGGCAACTGCATTTATTTTTGGCATGCTGTCAAATTTGAGTTGCCAACGCATTTGTTTATGAAGATTGACATATAGACAAAAAAAAAAAAAAAGAGATACATCTTAACAAAATATCTTCAGTTGTAAAATGTAGTTCAAAGATGGACAACCATCAAGTTGTGTAAGCTAATTAAAAAATCAGGTGGGCAGATGAGTGTATTTACATTTGTCTCCAAAGTAACTTATAAAGAGAATAATACAAGCAGAAGTGTTTAATACACATTTTCGATGAGTACCAGACTAGGAAGTGTAAGGCTGTGCTCGAAATCACATACTCTCTGAGTAGGTCCTTATTTTGAATAAGTAGTTACTGTGTGGCTGTTAAAACTGTATGCTCGGTACTATATGAATGTACTATATTTGTCTTGTTGTCATTATCATGTAACCTACCAGCATCAGTTTCTTTGCTGTCATTCACAAATCCTCTCCTGTGGCCTCATGGGATAGTAAAGTGTTTACTGTGCACTTCAGAAACTCACCAGAAATAGTAGATCATCCAGTTACTATTTACTGTTTGAATACAATGAATTTGGACTCCTCTTTTCACATACTATATAGTAGGAAAGTATGCGATTTCAGATGCAGCCTAAGTCTATGTTTGGAATGGAATATTAACTTACCGAATATTTTGCACTATGTTCTCTATTGTGCATAATGCTATTCAATTCAGCAAGTGCTGTCATATTATCCTTATGGAAACTTATTTTACATGTTTAATCCAATGTTGTGCCAAAATTGTGACAAACTTAATGATCTTGTATGTTTTATAGTGACATGAGATGCATTTCTGCAACCTGGTGGTCTGGAGGACACGCTCTCACATCAAAATGAAAAAAGAAAAGAAAAATCAAAATGCTGGTCAAGTTGAGCATAATGCACTGTGGGGTACAGTATGCCCCTACAGTATGTAGTGTTGTTAAGTGCTCACATCAAATATAGTATGTATTTCTTCATAAAAAGTGCAACAGTGTCTTCCAACTTCTTCAGCGCTGTTGATTTTTCTCATAGTGATTTTTGAAATAAGAATTATTATTTAAGAATTATAAGCAAATCAAACCAAACAGCTTTAAGGTGAATCGCATTATTAACTTTGATCTGAAGTGCGTAATTACTGGCTTTAATGAGAAAAAGAACTCATGAAGGATTGTAAATACAGTATGTATTAAAATATGCATATACAGATGTATAGAAACAATATATTTTATATTGTAAATATGCATATGCATACAAATATTTAAGCAGAGAGCGTAGAGACTGACTCTACTAAACCATTTGCAATGCTTCATGGAAGTGGGTGGGGACTAAAATGTTCTTTGGTGTGAGCTGCTAATTGTGATTCTCTGATTGGTGGATTTCTTTGCAGAATAATAATTAATGTAGTTTTACCCAACAATTCTGTTGTTAAAACAATTATTTAAACAAGTTTATGTAATGTGACCTAATGGTTTAAATGTCAAAAAAACATTAATCAACCACCTTGTAGCTTACAGTAGGTCTGTTTTAAAAGGTTTAGTAAGCTTTAAAGTTCAATAAAAATCAATTTCCCTGTGGAGAAAATTAATAGGGTTTTTACTTCTGGAACCTGACTCTGTTGAACATTTGCATACTGTGCACAGCATACATACTATATACTACAGCACTAGTAAGAGTAGTAAGGGGTTAGTTAGTCAAACACTCCCAGATGACATGTGTCTCCAGCCATGTATGAAGATTGCAATGGATTCTGCTGTTCAGGTGAAGGTTAATAGTTTGTTCTGCCACTGAGGGAGTATGAAGGTTTTGAAAGTGACCTTGTCTCACACTGTGATGGGACCATCATCATTCGTTGAGTGAGAGGAAATGGAAATCTGAGTGAAAGTGCTTAGGCAAGAGGGAACAGACCTAGAGGTTGTCCTGTATGCCAGCATCAGAGCTTTGTGTAAAATGAACATTGTACCAGCATACAACATTTTATATCACATGATCCTTCAGAAATCATTTTGATTTATTAACAATAAGCTGATTAATTATTTTTTGAACCTGTGATTTTTCAGGATTATTTGATGAATAAAAAGTTTTTTTTAAGTTATTTTTATTAATTTAACACATCCTTGCTGGATAAAATATATATATTTAAAAAGAAATAAATTGAACCCAAAATATTCTTTTTTTTTTGTTTTAAATAAATGCTCTTCTTTTTTATGTTTTATTCATTACTTTTTATTTATTCAAAAACTTTTTTTGAATTCAATAAACTTTTTTTAATCAAATTACATTGATTATAAATCAGCATATTAGAATGAATTCTGAAGGATCATGTGACACTGAAGACTGGAGAAATGATGCTGAAAATACAGCTTTTCATCACAGAAATAAATTAAATTTTTAAAGTATACTAAAAATCGGAACCCATATTTTAAATTGTAATATTTCATAATATTACAGTTTTTTTTTGTTTAGTTTTTTTGCAAACTTTAATGAGCACAGGAAATTCTTTAAAAACATAAAAAAAAAGTCGTATTGACCTCAAACTTTTGAACGGTAGTGTAACTTGAAAGATGTTACTGTTTTCATGATAAAAATTCACAGTAAAGTATTTTTTTCTATTATTTCTGTTAGAGTATATAAAAAGCAGTGTTTTCATCTAGTAGCAAACAACATCTTAAAATTGCTTTTTGATATCAATGTTCAAAATCAAAAAGTCGAATAGAAACTTTTTTTTTTTGCTTCGGTGGTTTAAAGGAATAGCTCACCCAAAAAATGTAAATTCTGTCATAATTTAAGTTATCTCAAGTTGTTCTAAACCTGCATGAATCTTTCCTCTGTGAAATGAAAAAGAAGATATTTTGAAGAATGTATGTAACCAAACAGTTTAGGGTCCCCATAAACTTCCATAGTATTGATTTATTTGTTTTTTTTCTTTTTTCCTCCATGCTATGATACTCAATGGCTACTCAACATTCTTCAAAATATCTTCTTTTGTTTTCATCAGAAAAAAAGATCCATACAGGTTTGGAACAAATTGAAAATAAGTAGATGATGACAGAATTTAAATATTTATGTATCAGAATGTGCTAATTTCATTTTTGTTTGACACTATAACATCTCCAGAACAACAGAAGCATTTGCAGTTTATCACTGAGGGTGTGAAATAATGGGTTAATAAGTACTTTATGTTGTTTAGAATTAGATAAATTGCTAATCTATCTGTTTAGACACACTTTCTTTATCAGAGACACTATTTCAAAGGAGCCCAGCTGAGATCATTAATGCAATTTTACTCTTGAATGGCACAATTGGAAGTTATTTCCTCTTTTCCTAGCTGCACACGCTTTAATGATGTAGGTTTTCTTAACAAGGCTGCTGTGCCTTTGGCTTTTACGGCATTTGGATAATGAAAAGGCCGAGCTGCAGTATGTATGGCTTTCTAGCACTCTGAATAAATACAGATTTTGCAAATGGGAGCTGCAAAAAACTTCACCCACTGGCAAACACAAAGGGGGAAAATGCCTCAAGCCACAAATCTGCGCTCCCGCTGGCAGCCGTTATTGTACCTGCCCACAGACAACACGTGAGCGGACACAATGATACAGAAAAGCCCTGCTGAGTTTTACAAAAACTGACAAGTCTTGTTCTTGTAGGAGCCGTGAGTGAAAGCTTGCTGAACACTCATGTTAGATTTACCTGAATTTCGAGCGTAGGCAAACCTGCTCTCTAATCCAACAGGAGCTCTTGGGACTTCATTCTGCACGCGTCCCTGGTGCTGCATCTCCAACAGCTGCTACCTGGGAAAATAGGGCACCTGAACAAGAGGTGCTATGAATGTTTGTACTAGGATGATTTCTGACTCCCTACAAAAGCATCATTAAAATTATACTGCACATATTTATGAGATTTAACCCATGTAACGCAAGCACTTAATTGTAAAATGGATCACTTTGGTTGATTGGCCAGATAGAGGCTTGTGTTTAATAAAACATAAATATGATAAAAAAATTTATATAAATTAACATTTTTGTGAATAATTAGCATACATATTAGCATATGAAGATTTCAGATGCAAAAAGCTCTAAGTCCGTCTGAGCTTTTATTTCTTTTAAATTACCATTTTTATCAGGCTCCTATGTTTAGGTTCAGTAATTTCACTTTAATGGCAAAGGAGAAAAGGTATTTAGTAGTCTTGAAATGCCTCGGAATACTTTACTAAATCAATACTTTAGGCTGAAAATTGTCTGTCAATAAGCTAGTCTACTAGTCTAGCATAACTCAAACTGATTAGGAAAAGCTATTTTTGATTAGCCAACAGCAGATATCATAAGACATGCATTTCGCTCAGGCATAGCATAGCACAGCACCCGTATATGTGATTTTGCATACAAGACCCTAGCATACAAAGTATTAATGTTTCATAAACCGTATCAAACTGCATAGGAAATAAAATACAAGTCAATGTAAAAATTATATATATATATGTACTGTATATATATTCCTTGATGGAACAGACCTACTACGCTGCTGCTGCTGCTGTGGCAGAGCAAGTACCAAGACTTGCTACTGCCAAAACATTCACAACATGCTGCTGTGAGCAAGAAATACTGCTGCTGCAAATATAACATACATGAAATAACCCATAAAGCATACATGAATCACCTCGTAGCAGATCTATACAGGTGGAGCTGGGGAAGGTGGAGGGTTTCAGAAGCATGCTGCAAAACTGCTACAGCAAGAGCTAGTCATATTTTTGAATGTTGAGCAGCGAGCTTATTGTCTACCGATACAGGAGAGACCCAATCAGCTGTGCCATGTGATAATAATGTCATTAGGTAAGATTGAGTTAAGAATTGATGTTAGGCATATCGGACTGAGCTGTTTTATCTAGAGTTTCATGCCAGAACTCTGTATTAATATACTTTTAAAGTGGCCAATATTATGGGCTTAGAAAAGGGTCATATTGGTTTGGGAGTCATCCCAAAAAACAGGTTGACATGCATGCAAGGTCAAAAAACACTTTCATTGTCTTATAATATGCATTTATTTTTACCTTACTTGCTCAACAACTCCCAAATGACTTTCTCAACGATTAATTTTTCCAAACCCCTCCTTTGCGTGACGCTAATGTGCGGTGATTGGTCCGATTGGTCTCATTTTCATTTCATCATGCCTGTAATGCCTGATAAAGCAGCGTTTGTGAGCGCAGTGCTGCTTTGTGTACAGCGTTACCAGGGAAACTATTTTTACCGCTCCAGAAGCGGCACCTAGTGGCAATGATTTAGCATTTTCATTCAGACCAACGCGAAAAGACCAACAAGTGGCCGGGCAATATGTTAATGTTTCATGTTGACGTCAACATGGAATGGCTTGGGATTCGTTTTAAAAACGACTTGTTTCAATGATTCAGAGTCGACTGTTTCTTTTGAGAGACAATAGCTTTATGTACGGTGCACTTTCAGGTTTAAAACTTTGCAGGATGTTTTAATTCACTTACACACTGCATGAAAGGTAATTTTCAAAAATCCATAATGGGGGCACTTTAATATATACTTATATACTTAAATTCCATCATACAATGAGTGCAAAGGACTTTACTTTTGTTTACACCAATTATCCAATTTGGTAAATGTGTTAAAGAACACATTCAAGAAATCACATGTTAAAGCTATTTTGCCACACTATCACACAATCTAGTGCCACGTTCATCAATTGCATTTATTTACATGCCAAATAGACATATCTTTTTTTAACAAGAAGGAAGTAGGGGAAACAAGGCAGTTTAAGTCCATACTGATTGCTTTAACTGCATCTATTTGGAAGTCTGGTGACTGATCATTAAATCTAAAGCGGATAAAGGCTGGTACACAGACTCAAACACAAAGGGCATTGCTTCCTTCATTATCTGACTCTCACAGTGTAACAACACAGTCCATTAATCACCAGCCAACCCAACAGCACTACTCCGCCATTCTCTTCTTAGTAGGGGTAATAACTGAAGCGCCCAGCATCTCTTTTTGACCAGTCGCCATAGTTAGCTTGTCTGCACAATGTTCAAAGGTGAACTCTGAAAGAGAGACTGCTTTTGTGTGATTGCTGTGGAACTGTGGCAAATTTGATTAAATTGTCGGGAAATGAGCACAGGAGACTTTTTCGAATAGTAATTGTTTCTAGGCTGACGTCTGTAAAAGGGCATTTGAATGGGTCCTCTGTGATAAAACTCATGCATCCGGATGGCAAATAATTAATGTATGGACGTGGGAGCTGTGACGTAACTGTAGTCATATATAGACAATGACACGTACACATGCAATTATTAACTGGAATAAATCAGAATTAATTCACTGAAATTTTTTATTGAACAGAATTTCCACCTGAAAAGTTAAGAGTGGTTTACAAAAAAGTCAAATGATAATATCTGCTTCAGTAAAATTACTTGAGTTAAAAATAAGAAACAAAATTCCTTGTTTCACATTTGAGACACCAAAGCAGGAAGCCATGGCTTTATTTAAAAGACTTTTTCACTGCCAAAACGTGTGTATGTGGCCAATAATTTGATGCAAAAGTGTCAAATAACAGATTTTCAAAAGGTCAATTCCTTCACATACTCTCATAAAACTTAATAAACTTACTCTCCTTAAACTTAAAAAATTAGGCAATTTGGCTTTGAATTTCCTCCAGGTGGCAGGAGAACAAGACTGAGATTTTTGATTCAGACGGCTATAAAAATCACAGATTAGCACCTGTAAATGCTGATTAGCACAAGGTCTCTATGTAAAACATTTACCGGCTGAATAGGGTTTTATACTATATTTGTGGAGTAAAGTCGCTTCGTCTACTGGTTCTTTGAAAAACTTTTCAGTCAGATGAAACCGAATCATTCCTCCCACCTAACAAACGCAAACACCCCAGATGTAAAGATTATTTCTGTTGGTGTGATAAATAAAATAACACCTGGTCCAGAGAAAACTGGATGCTGGGTGCAAACATGAGCACAGAAAAACAATTCCCCAGTGCACAAGCCTCTACCCCATTCAGACAATGCGAAAAAGCCAAGGCCGCTTCCTCAACTGACTTCTCTGAAAACTGAAAGCTTAAAAGAATTCCCTTTTGAAAAAGGTTAAGCGTGATATGTGATGGTAAGACCTACATGAAAATGTTGACTCGCTTTCTACCTTCTGGATTTACAATTTTTTAGCACTTACAAATTATTTACTTTGTTGTTTTTTTTTAATGAACTGAATATGATAAGACATAAAATAAAAAATATAATGAAATTAACTGTAAATTACTGACACTTCATTGTTCAATTGTTACTGGTAGTTTAATTTAAATAGTTTAATTTCATCAGTCAAAGTGTGTTAAATCTTCAAAATATATTGTTTTTGTTTTGAAGCACTAAACAGCAATTAAATTAGACATTTATGAGCAGAATTGTATGGAGCCCCTAAAGGGACACAGTCGAAAAAAAATTCAGGGAAGGGAGAAAAATTCAGGGTGGGAGGAAAAATTGTTTGTGTTCTCTCGCAAAACTTTTGTGCTCTTTTCACAAAGATATTTGACTATTTGATATTGGAACTCTATGAAATGCTACATTGTGAACGTACAGATCTGTATGAACCACTGCAAGCTGTAAAGTAAACAGGGGAAGTTTTTGCCCAAACTGAACTGGTTTTGCGGGGGAATGCAAATATCTTTGCGAGGGATCGCAAAAAGTTTGAGAAGGAATGCAAAGTTTCTTGAGTGTGCGCAGAAAATTTGAAACATTATTTTTCCTCCCACCCCGAATTCTTTCCACCACCATGTCCCTTTGGGGGCTCTGTAGAATTGTATTTTGCCATGTTTTCTTGTGTTGAAATAATCAGTACTTATTACGTTTTGACAGGCTGTGACCACAAAATCCACACACATTTTCTCTGTTGTCTGTATAACCATTTGTAGAGTCAACAGCAATAATTTAATAGGCTGTTTTCCATACCAATCTATTATTGGGGTATCACATATTTCAGATTTACCTGACTAAAGAACATGTAAAAATTGCCTGGTCATTTTTACGTTAATCAGATTCTGTGTGAACTATGCAGAAATATTCTGCAAATATGGCTCACGAATGCAGCAAACAATCTCATAATTCAGAAAGAAAATCAGACCTAGTACACTAAAAATGTAGTACCTTTGAAAGTCACATGATCAATGGATATATCTTATCGGCTGTGATAAGTGCACTACTTTTGTTAAAGACTCCACCCTTATTTGGACTCAAAGTGCTCAACTGCAAAAGCACATTATTGAGAAAACAAGCCTGTGTTGGTCTTGAAGACAGAATGAGTGTCAGCTCAGTGCAGACAGGTCGTTTCCCACCCATGCAGGAGGCCCCCTGTGCACAGTAAGTCTTCTGTCCCCGGGCAGATATGGATGCTAACGCCAGTCTCTGCTGCTGTTGCTCATCTGCTTCTCAGATAGTTTGGCTGAGTCAGCGCCCCGCTCAGCATCACGCCCTCCATGTGGGGCCTACCATTTGCATTTCCATTATTCATTTTGTATGTACTAGCCTATTCCCTTCTGTGGTAGGCGACAGAGAGGGTAGCTTGCCTGACCAACTCAATTCTTGCATCAGTATTTGCTTCATTTTTACACTTCAGAATAAGCTTGCTAACAAAGTCCTTTTAAAAAACACTGACTTTTGACAGTTGCCATAGAGTCTGTTAGAGTTTGCTGCTTTGTCTAGCCAAGAATCGCCCACTTAGAAAGGAGAGGTCTGTCTGACCAACATGGAAAGTGTCCCAACCACAATTACACAGAAGTGTCATTCTGTGACTGGCTGTACAGATGCACTGAAGAATATTCTAATGATTTCTCAGATGTACCTCAAAAAGCTAAACAAATATACAGCTTTTTTCCTGTGGATATATATGTGCGATTAAACAAAACCTTAAAGTTGTGATGAAATGAGAGTAGCGACATGTACACACATCTAAGTACAAAAAAAAAGTGGCCGTTGCAATCAAAAAATTAATGCAAGCTTGCAGTCATTTGTGGATGAGCGAGGAATATATAGACAAAAAAAATAAAAAAACTTTACATTACATTTATAGGTAGCATAGACGATTTCAGAGTGGCTAGCAATAGCAAGCTAGCTTTGAAAGCATAAAATCCCACCCTCCTTGTAAATCACTCTCCAAAGCTTCGCCTCCTCCAAAACACATGACCGTGCACCAGCAGACCAGAGACTAACCAGCGACATTACAGTACGAAGTGCATAATATCACAATAATAAAGCCTTCCATTCACGCTTGGTCTGTAATAGTGTAATGGATCGTGCTGATGACGTATCATGTTTGCGCGAACAGGTTGCGCAAATACATATGTTGACAGGCAGGTAGAACAAGCTATCATAGCCCTCACCCTCATGCCGTTCCAAACCCATAAGACTTTCATTCATCTTCAGAACACAAATTAAGATATTTTTGATGAAATCCGAGAGCTTTCTGACCCTGCATAGAAAGCAATGCAACTACCACGTTCAAGATCCAGAAAGGTGGTAAAGACATTGTTAAAATAGTCTATGTGACATCAGTGGTTCAACCGTAATGAAGCTAAGACAATACTTTTTGTGTGCAAAGAACACAAAGGACTTTATTCACCAACTTTTTCTATTTCGTGTCAGTCTTTGACGTGCGTTCACGCGAGTAGATGAAGAAAGCAATACAGGTTTGGAACAACATGGTGAGGAAATTACAGAATTGAGCAAATGATGAGCAAATGACAGAAGTCTTGAATGAAAATGATAGTTACCACAATTAATTTTACATTGGAAAAAGTCTTGAGTAAGCAGTTACCTAAAATCCCCTCTCACATTGTCATAAAACGGAATGAACTGCTACTACCGATGCCTTTATGCATTAGCGACAGGCTTACATGACGAAAGCCTCGTGTCCTCCCGGATGCAGACATTGGGCAGAGATTTGGCTCAGAGCCAGGACCCAAACTTCACATTCATTCTGTCTCATTCTCAACTATTTATATGACGACAGAGAGAGAGTGAAATGCTCGGAATATGAAGCCAGGCAGAAGTAATAAACTTCCTCAACTTTTAGAGCTCTATAAACTGTTCCATCTACCAAAACATGTTAAAATTGTTTGCCGATTTTGGGGAGCACATAGAGGAGTGGGGTAAGATGTGTCAGCTGCATCACTCTTTTAGTGTATCGCATGCTGCATATTTTTTGTCATTACCATATATTTACCATGGTCTCGTTAATATGCACATGATAAAAGTGATAAGCAGTTTTATGCTAAAAACTTTTAAAAGTAAAATGAGTATTTTAAAGCTATATCACACTTTCTAGAGTGTGTTATAGTTGTTTATAAGCATGGCATGCTGTAGATACAAGGCCACTGGTAATCACAGTGCTGCTGTAAGATCACAGAAACACTCATGAGAAAGTCATATAGCTTTTATACAACAGTTGAACGAGTAGGAAAAACCAAGTTAATATAGAGTAACTTACATTTTAGATACAATTTTGACAGTTATTTCATCTGTCGTTGCTCCTCCATTGAGAACAGTTCAAAGCAACGTTTCACACTTCTGAACAAATAAGTTGACTGAACGATTATTCAAATGATTCACTCATAAAGGGAATCATTTTTTAACAAATCGGTTGAATCAGTGATTTAATAAATCACCCATAAAGACTTGGCTATATTCAGAATATGATACTGTCTTTGGCCCTGTCCACACGAGCGCGGGTATTTTAAAGAATGCAGCTTTTTCTATGCAGTTTGGCCGTTCGTCCACACGCAAACGCAGCACCAGGTCACTGAAACCAAACATTTTTGAAAACTCCTGCCAGGGTGAAGATTTTCAAAAACTCCGGTTGCAGTGTTATCGTGAATACAGCGAAACCGGAGATTTTGGCTTGTGACGTCGGAGCCTGTGCTGTTATCTCTGCCTACTGGAAATTTTTTCAGGCTTCTGATTGGGCAACATGGCTTTACGTTTGAGATTATATCGCCACCTATTGGTTTGGCATGCTCTTGACAATGCTTCATAGCATGCTTTTGCATTTTCATGTGGACGGAGATTAACTTACATTTTAGATGGAATTTTTCCGGTTCCTTCATCTGTCATTGCTCCTCAAATGACACCAAGCAGCGTTTCGCAATTCTGAACAAATCAGTTAACTGAACGATTATTCAAATGATTCGCTCATAAAGGGAGTCATTTTTTAGCAAATCGGTTAAATCAGTGATTTAATAAATCACCCATAAAGACTTGGCTATATCCAGAATAGGATACTTTCTTAATTCTGTCAAACTGTATATTTAAATGGCATAAATAGTAAAAAGTCTACAATTTGTTGAATTTTGTGTCATTTTTAATGATTCTGTTGAAAAGAATGATTTTATGAGTCGCTCATAAAGCCAGTGAGTGCTTCATTCTTGAATGAATCCTCATTTTTGAAATAATTTATTTTTCTAAAATAGTAAATGCAATACTGTGAACCATAGCCTATGCTTCAGGGTAAGATGTGCCATGGCTTTGCAATTCAGTGTATCACATTTCTATGGTCCTGACCTATAAACACTTTCTTTTAATTACAGTTATTAGCAGACATCTTAAACAGACGTGATATTTTTACATCTAATAATGCCTCTTTATCTCATTACTCCTAATTAAAAAATGGCACAAGTCCCCTCTTGTTTAGCACTTTGCCAGTCACAGCACATTTCAATTGAATTTCAACAAGAAGACGCTCCTAGAATTCATGTTGATGTTTGACAAGAACATCGCTCAGAGTGTTTACCGTCTGTTTACACTTTTGGGAAATCACAGTCTTCATATCTACCGCCTCAGCAAACAGCGGGAAATGTTTATTAATGTTGTCCGCATGATTTAAGAATGCAGAGCATTTAATGTGAGTAATAACTTTTAGGTACCTAAATGTCTTGGCCACAGCTGTATTCATTAGAGTGTACCCAGATTGATTACTTTTAATGAATGAGCAACCACTGTACAATCAGGTAAGGGCTTTTGGGTGTGATAGTGACATCAATAGAAATGTTTGTTTCAGGTTTCCATTTCATACTTGGAACAGAGTTTGTTCAAGCGTACGCTATAACTAATAATCGATGTTGGGGTATTATAAACAATAGAGCGAAACGGATACGCTATGATAAACCAGAACCTCTAATCTGCATGGTAAGATTTTTTTGAAAGGATGAGAATGCAAATAGCTTAAAAGCTTCTCATACGACTTCAACACCCAGTTTGATTTTTGTCTCACAGGTAGAAGAGAAGGTAAAATGTGTTCCACGGAAGAAATACAGTGTTTTGTACTTATAATGGCAAAATCATTTCCATTCTTCTCTTGACATTAGTTGCCTACCTCACATATCACAGTGCCCACCCCAAGATGGCATCCACTATCGCCAAAGGTGTGGATCCATTATCCAAGCTGCTTTACAACACAGACTACACCTACACAAGCGATACAGCCTCCCTTGGCTACATATAATTGATAAGGCTCTTGAGAAAGAAACCTAGGGACAAGATGAAGATCAGGCTGAAGGAAATTGATTGAGCTCATAAATCCTGTCCAGAGCAGCACCATATTTTATTAGCGCTACGCTAGAGGAGTGGGATCCTGCTGCGATTTAAAAACCGGTGATTTGGAATTTGTGAGTGCATGTTTGTGCGTCATACCTCTGGTTTTGTTTGTCTGCATCTCTAGGGATGCATTTTACACAGATACTAGACATTTGCTTAATTCCCCATGAATAATGGAATTACATTCACTGATTTTTAATGGAACAATACATGATACTTATGCACCATTATCAAAAACAACAAAAGAATCTCTTAAAACACAACAGCTTCATTTTATAATCATATTGCCCTCAACCATACTTCAACCCACTTTTGTCTTGCAATATCACATCCACCCCCCACCCCCAACATTTGGTTCAAAGAGACCTTTTTTAATCCTGGCATCATCTGTCTGTCTGTAATCTAGTACTTGACTACACACTCCAAGAGATCAGGGTTGTGCGCAGAACAATAAAAAAACGTGGAGCTGAACAGACGTGGGTTTCTTGCTGGAGGGATATACAGCATATAAACAATAGTAATATCGTGAAACAAACTGTCTGTGTTAAAAGCTTGGAGATTTCTGCGAGGATCACCTGAGCTCAAAAATCTGTTGGCATCCCAACTGAATTAATGAGCTATCCCTGAAGCTGAACTCCTGCTCTGAACGCTTTTAGCAGCTTTCAGGAAATGAATGAGTCCGGTAGGTTTTAATATTTAGGTTACTTCACGGCTCACTGCATTCGATCTTATAAGCATAATGAGATTGTCCTAGCTTGCAAGACACTAAGTATTCACATATTTACCCTGATGGAGAAATATGGAAAGAAGTGTGCGGACATAGTCTCTCAGCTGTAAGACAAATTTGAATCAGTATGCAAGATGTTTTTTGTTTGTACTGGACACATAGAAGGTTTGATATCGAGTTTCTAGCTGTTTATTACAACTTGCTGTTCTACAAGATTGAGAAAAACATGATTTAAGGATTGCAATATATATTGAAATTGTGATAGGACATATATCGGAGTGCTCACTGCAGAGACATGAACTATGATTTGCTATGATAGTCGGTTGAAGGTGGTATTAGAGGCAGGGACGTTCATATTCTAGAGAGCATTTTGATTGGTCAGAAATTTGTGGTGCAGGATGAGTCATCAATGTTTTTGGTCCATTTTCTTGGGAAAGAATATCTTAATTTTCAATGTAACAAGTATACTGCATGTTGGTTTGGCTTGGATAAAAAAAAAAATTCTAGAATGGGGTTGTCAAATTAAAGTTTGGGTATTCCACAAGGGGGTGCTATCTATCTGGAGAACATACATAAATAAATTAATGTATAAATAAATAAAAAGAGAACATTCTTATGGTACATTCTCACGGGGCGTTAGAGTCGACGCTTGATGGAGGGCATTTCTGAAGCTTGGTGCTGACGCAACCGTCATAGTGACTACAGCCAATCACATTAGTTTTTTGGTGTTGTATGAACGCAATTGGCTAGCGTCTACTCCAGGGTATTTGCATAAGGCGATCTGATTGGCTGTTGCTTGCGTTGGCGCTTGAAAAGTTGAAAAGTTTTCAACTTCTGCCGCGAGCCAAATGAACCCAACGCGACGTGACGGACCCACAATTCATTTCGGCAATGATTGATGCCACTCCATTCAAAGTAAACGAGAGGCGTTGATGCCGACACCCCGTGTGAATGGGGCGTTAGTATGTATTGGAATGTGCACTTAAATTAATAATGAAATTATTATTTAGATACATTTCACAATACAGTATTAGCATTTCATTCTGTTTTCTAAAGATTTGCTATTATTTTATTCACAAAAAAAATGCATTAGAAAAGAGATACCTTTACCTATATCATTAACCTTTCTTAAAGGGATAGTTTACCCAAAAATGAATCATACAGTTGACGGTAGCCATTGACTTCCATAGTATTTTTGCCATACTATGGAAGTAAGTGGCTACTGTCAACTGTTTGGCTACCAACATTCTTCAAAATATCTTTTGCGTTCAACATAAGAAAGAAACTCATACAGGAAATACAGGAACGGCATGAGGGTAAGTAAAGGATGACAGAATTTTCAATTTTGGTTGTACTGTCCCTTTAATTTCTCTTGAGGCTTCTTGTTCCTTGCCTTTGTGTGCATGTACTCAACCTAATTTTTATCAGATTAGCATTGGTTATCGACTGGTTGAGTATGACAATGTACTTTTCCCACTAAATCCTTCACCACATCTCGCCAGTTAAATGCATAGAGTGTTGCAGTGGATATGTGACTTCTGTGACATGTGATGAGAGATGATGCTGTGTGCTTTCAGGCGCATCAGAGTGTGGCAAGAATTTTACTCTTATTCGTATATTCAGATCTTATTAGAGTCAAGCATCCCATCAAATGATGATCAATTTTTAAAGCAGAGAAACATGTGTAGTGCTATAAGAAATTTGGCTGTTTATCAGATATTATTATTTCTAACTGGCTACTAAGCCAATTTTCACTACTTTTTTAAACAAGAGCATGCCAAATGATAAAAAAAAAATATGCTTGTCTATATATATATATTACATACATTCTTTCTGGTCCTCGAATCTGATTGGCTGACAGCCTTGCGATGATAACAGAGTGATAACAGATCTCTAATCTTTCACTGTTTGTATCACTCTGCTTGCAGTATTTCTCATAGCGAGTGTCATGGCGGATGCCCAAATCCACTATAATGTTATAAATAATACTGTTTTTGTGTCTCAGAATGTATTTGTTGAGGCTTTTTTAAATAAAGATCTATTTGAAAATTTGCTTCAACATTTTAAGAGTTGTGAGCTCCAGGGTGTCAGCGGCCATTCAGTGCTCATGAACCCGCTGAGAGCAGCATTACCTCGGCCAGATCTTCTGAAATTTACCGCTGGCGCTGATGTCTCTTTGGTGGTTTAACATGAAAATTCGATTTGGGTAAATCTAATGGGCAGTCTTAGGTCTCATTAATCTATTATTTGTTCCAGAACAAATAGTTTTTTTTTGCTGAGAACATAAGTCTCATACCATTATTAGTTTATCTAAACTTTATAATGCTGATATATCAGTGTGGCCGCCTTTGAGCTTTTTAAATGCATTTCTAGCTACTTTTTAATGATATGGCTGTTTACATAAAGTTAAAATATTTTTTTTATTCAATAAATAATATTTTATATAATTGACAGCAGTATTTAATAATTGTTTTAGTATTGAGAAACAGTGTGTGTGTTGTGTGGTTTTGTGGATGGGATTTTAGTTATACATTCTGTGTGATCAGCATAAAGACTTTATATTAAAAAGACTGAAACACGGTTGTAACGCAGGTAGTTATTTGTACTATAAAACACACTGTTTTATTGTGAATATGAGATTGAGCTGAAGAATTAATGCTGTATCACTAAATATGCAGGTAATCGAATGATCTAACGTCAGTCCAATCTCTTCTCATAATACTATAACTACTCTGCTCCTCACATCAAAAAAAACTCCAGGCAGAGTTTGTTAATATACAGCAAATACCAAATCTTTTAAACACGAAGTCACTCATGGTCCTCTGCTTACTACAATTTAGCTCTTTCTAAAGAGTGAGTCGTTTTTGCAAATTGAGTAAGCTTGGGGACTTGGGGCTGAGCTGTTAAACTGTCAAACTGAGATTTGAATCCATGGTGAAACTAGGTAGTTTCTGGCATAAGACACAAAAGAGGGTTTTTAAAGACACTCCGTTGCTGAGGCTCTTTTTTTTACACAGTCGTGCCGTTGAACTGTTGTATAAATGAAAGCATGAAAGCAGACTAAATGAAAGCGTGTCCTCCAAGCCTTGCTTGTTCTTTTTAATCAGACCTGAAATGTCATGCATGAATTTGTACCTCAGTTAATAAGAGTTCAAATGAATTTTGCACAAATTACTTCTTGGAAGGCCATGCTAGCAGCCTTTGAAGATTAGCCATCAATATGACTGAGACGTATGATAGCGAAGCACCAAAGATGTTCTACAGATCTCATGATTGAAAGACACCGAGCGGAGAGGTTCAGGAATGAGTGATGTAATGAGTCTCAGAGGAGCTGCTCTCAAGCTCTGGAGAAAAAATGGCAGGAGATCGAGGCCGACACAAGGAAAGGAAAGGATATTCAGGCGGAAAAGGAATCAAGGTCTCTGCAGCATCTTCCCCAAGGCTGTACCTCCACTGAGAAAGTGTCAAGAAGAGCGAGGGCGAGCGGGAGGTGTGGTGCTCTGATGGGCAGACAGATAAAGGCTGAGTGACTTCATCTACACATGGGATAATCTCATACACTGTGTGTCGAGCCCTGGACGTGAGACATTATATCTCCCAAAATACTGGCAGTGAGCTGCTACTGTACATCTAGATTAGATATGAACAAGGATCTTTAAAGCACTCACTTTATCAAATACATGTGTATGTGAATAGAGAAATCAAGTGCTTTTATAAAGAATTAATTCTTTTAGTGCTTTCAGCTGTCGTAGTTTTGATTCGTTGGCCTCATATCTCGACTGCTTAATAAAAAATACATTACCTTTGATATATATTTAAGGTTGTGCTGTAAAAATTCACACACACACACACACACATACTAGTATAGTTTGCTTGTGTGGTGTGGGTGTTGTGTGTCATTCTAAATAAATAAAATACTGTAATACCCAAATAAATACTATCATTTTCTAATGATTCTTATTAGGGATGTAACGATTAACCGCGAGCCAGTTTAAAATCGATTCAAATATGTGACAATTCAAATCGGTTGAGTTGCTAAACAAATCGCGATTCATTTAGGGGTAGGAGTTTATATGAATGTATGTGAGGGGAACTTACTGTGTCCTTTATGAAAAGTTATATGGCACGTTTTCTTATTCTCTTGGTGCCGTCTGTATAATGGGCATATTAAAAGTTAATATTGCAGGAGGCGCTGCTTGTTAAGGCAGTAACCATGAAACGCTTTAAGCGTGGCCACCCCGCTGGGCAGGGATTTGAATCTGCGTCTCGATTTCAGCTCTTCTGCTGCGTCTTTTCATGCATATGATATTTATGTATGGCCCTCAGTTTCAAAAAACTGTTGATTAATTATAAAAAAAAAAATAAATTAATAAAAAAATAATTCTTTGGGTTTTTTGCTTCAGAATTTCCGAAATTATACAATCTAATGTTAGATTAACAACTTCTCATGGTTGCATGTATGCAGCCTCTTTGTTTTGATCATAATAAAAGAATGCAGTGTGTTGTGCCTCTCATTTGAAATGGAAAGAGTTTTACTTGACTTAGTGGGCTGGGGTCGTTGCGGACACGTGAGAGATCATAGACATAGCTCGTTACTCCTAGATCGATTACCGAAACTATACAGTATTGCAAGGTTGGCTAGGCTTAAATATGTGTTAGGATCTACGGCGATTCCTACTCCAGCTACCGCTACCCAAACAATTGTTGCATTTGAATGGGGATGGTTTCATCTCAATTATCACTGCGTAAAATATGGAGTGGCCAGCGTCATTATCTTTTCCTAGGTACTCTGCTATTTTCAATATACATGTTAACCTTTGGTAATATTATTAGAAAATACAGGATTGGTTTCCATTGTTATTCTGATGATACTCAACTATATATCTCAGATGACCAGATGAAACTTCTAAATTATCTTAGCTAACAGAGTGTGTTAAAAATGTAGAGGTTTGGATGACCAATAATTTTCTCCTATTCAATTTGGATAAGACGGAGATATATTACTTATTGGACCAAAAAAACAGTACACACAATCTCTTGGATTACAATTAGCAAATTTGGATGTACTGTTACTTCCTCTACAGTAAAAAAATCTGGGTGTTATATTAGACAGAAAACCTGTCTTTTGAAAATCATATTTCACGTTACAAAAACAGCATTCTTCCATCTAAGAAACATTGCCAAGTTACGAAACATTTACCTGTTTCTGATGCAGAAAAAGTTAGGTGTATAACTAGTTCATGCACTCATGACCTCTAGTACTGGAGGCTATTGTAAGTTGCTACTGCTAGGTGGGTTTGTTCTGCTCTTTCAATAAACAAGGCTACAGGATCCAAAATGCAGACAGGATATAGTTCGTTCCCTGGAGGTCAAGAATATGATCATAATTACCCGAAAGCTCAGCGGTTACCCGGCCCAATTTTATAGTCTCTGCTCTGGCTACCTGTTAAGTTCCGTATCATTTACAAAATATTATTACTTACCTACAACGCCCTTAATGGGTTAGCTCCTGCATACATAACTAGTCTTCTACCACGCTACAATACATCACACTCCCTAAGGTCGCAAAACTCTGGACGAAAGGAGGTAGAGCTTTTTCGCATTTAGCTCCCAAACTCATGAATAGCCTTCCTGATAATGTCCAGGGCTCAAACACACTCGCTCTGTTTTTAAATCTAGATTAAAGACACATCTTTTTGGCATTCAAATAATGCATCTCATAATCTTGTACTGCAGTTTTATCTGATCAAATGCACATTATTATTCTTTCGTTTGGGTTGAACAAATAAATTTTGCTTGGTTGGAATAGCAGCTATGCTAATTATGTCTCTAATTGTTTCTCTGTTTCTGCCACGGAATTGACATCCCGTGGTAACTAGGATTTACACAAGCTTCAAGTCTGGATCCAGAACACCTGAGAAGAGATGATGCAAGCTCTCAGAGGACCTCAGATGATGCCAAACCTGAAGCAACACACAGAACTACCACATTTTGCTACAAGTCTGATTGCATGCATATAATAATTGCTGTTAATATTGTTCATAATCTGTTTTATTACGTCTTAAATTGATTTTTCCGTATATTTCTGCCATATGTACATTAACTGGTAGTCACCACTGATAAGCTACCACTAATTATTGTAGAAACTTAATTTGCTGTAAGTTGCTTTGCAACGATTTGTATCATAAAAAGCACTATACAAATAAACTTGAATTGAAAAGAGCACAGACAAAGCCTTATTTTTTTATATGAAGAGATTTCTTTTATTTTTGTTATTTATTTGATTTGGGGGCTTGTTTTAAAATTTCAATTTATTTTTGTTATATTTCAATTTAGCCTTAATTTAATTGTGTTATTAGGCGCATACACTTTTATCTTCATAGCGACTACGCTAAATGAGGACAATAGAAGTCAATCAAAGACCACAAAAGAGCAATGATATGCAATTGTCTATATAGTATTTAGTATAGTGCTATAATTCACTTTTCACAAAGAACTGCAGCACTTTTGTCGGTCAAGCAATAATAAAAGGACAAATTTTGTTTAGAATTTGTCTTAAATTCTAATTTGTTAAAAAAATCTTGATGCGGATCCGAATCGTACTTGAGTGAATTCATTACATTCCCTAATTCTTATAAATCAACACTAATAATTATACTAAATTTTAATACTAGCATCATCATTATGATTATTATTATATCATTTTAATGTTATGTTTTTTTCATTTACTTTTTATAATAACATGTTTTTTCCAATATCACTATGAGAGTCAGAAATTATGATTTTTATGAAATATAATTACAAATATTATGATTAATATTAATATAATTTAAGTTAAATGATCACCCACAAATTTGCTTCCGGCTTACTTTTTTTTTTGGGGGGCTTCAAAATTCTCTTTGTGTGTGTGTGTTGTGTGTGGTGTGTGTGTGCGTACCACCGAAAACACGCGCATATGTGTTTTGGAAGCACCATTAAGTGAATAAATGGTGCATGTTTGCCTTCCTCAGGTGAACTATTCTTTTAATACATATTAAGATGTAGGTACCTAATTAAGGGTTGACATTATGGCTATTGCTGGGATGCTCCTATCTTGCATACATCACCAAAACCTTCACCATTCACAAAGTCTAGGAGAACCTAACCTTTCAACACTTTTTTCCTTCTCCGCCTCTGTTGCTGCCTTATGCGGCTCTCGTGGCCTCGAGCAATGCAGTACCAACACACACTAGCATCCACACAATGTGCAACAATGGTCTATCAGCCATTTCCAGCACGCAGGCATCAGCACATGTAAATTATTCAGGCTGGGCTTGCTGTTGTCTGGCAAGGTCGAATCATAAATCGCGACAGTCTAAGGGGCTCATTTTGAGAGGTTGACTATGGTTAGAACGAAGTCCTAAACATCAATACAGAAAACCCTCACAACCCTAATGCCATCAAAAAGGATCACTCCACCGAAAAAAAAAAAAAAGAAAAAAACAACATATCACACTATTCTCAAATCTCGCTGATAAAAGGTTTGGCCATACAGTTCTCATGGACGCAGTTGGTGGCAGCGCTATCTTTTGTGGATTGTCCGGTCTTGGCTAGGGCTTTTTCAAAGGTTAAACAACACTGTTTGGATTCAAACCAGGCCAATGCCCTAAGCCTGCTAAAAACGACTTGTAATTATGTGATGGCTGCGCGGAGCCTTAGAGGAGCCAACAACTACCTGAAGCAGTACCTCATTCCATTCATGTTCAATGTTTTGACATAAAAACCCAATAAAGCTCTTCTTGCACTGTGTAAATGAATTAGGAATGAGGAAATAAATACCTCAAAGAAATGCTTGCTCGACACTGAGTTACCAAAGGTGCACTGAGTATTATGACAATTTTATTACTTTTTTTTATCTAAATAGAAACCATGGGTCATATTTCGGACATTTGTGTTTATACTACGGCTGTTTTAGATACTGTTTTTGTCCTGAATAGCACAAGTGCAAATGTGATATTGATATTGAACAGTTCAATAAATAAGAAGTTAATTTGGTGTTATGTTTTAGAAACAATATTGTCTCTCTTCACTGAATTTGCCATTGAAAATATTAAGTTTAAAGTCACAGCAGATCTGGTGCGCATATCAACATACAATGATGATTGAATCTGTTATAAACGAAACAGATAAACGATTCAATGAATGAAGAATGAATCAGGTGAATGATTCAATAGCCCATTCAAAAAAGAGCTATTTACTTAATTCCTGAATGAATCAGCCATTTGAATGAATCGAATGAAAGAATCACTCAATTACTTACTCATTAAAACATTTTATTCCGCCAGCCTAGCTGGAGCCGTTTTCTTATAATTAATGTCTATTGTGTTTTTCACATTTAACACAATGAATTTTAATGAAGGTTTGGGGTCATTTCTCAACCAGATTTTTATGTAAGGGGGGGGGGGGGGGGGGGGGGGGGGGAGGGAGGGGGGGGGGGAAATAGTAATTAGAATATTTAATGCATAACACGCCTGGAAAATAATGAAAACATTTAACTGCTTGACAACCAGCCATAGTTTACACAAAAAATGCTGACATTTTTTATAATAATAGACTAAATCTATTAATGATAATCATATTCTTTATTTTTAAACAAAGCAGTAATCAGTTTATGGATTTTTAATCAGATGTACTATGGAATAAAAGATTTGTAGAGAGAGATACATTACTTAGCAGCAAAATAAAGCTTTAGCTGCATTAGTATTCATAGTGACACTCTCTGTGTGGTCAGTATGTCATTATTTCTTCTTCATTTAAATATTAACCATTACATTTGCCCATATCAAACTCTTTGAAGATTCTAAATTATTTAGTTACCACATATCTTTGAGTACTTGGCATACATAAAATATAGACACATAGTGTTGCATGTGCTAGAGCGGACAGAATAATAATCAAGCCAAAGAGATAGAGAGTTATTCACTTGTTTGTCCAGCTGGTGTTAAACTCATAGTCGTGCATGTGTTTTTTGAGGTGAGTGTGTGTGTTCGTGTGGGGATGTTCGCTGCAGGACAGCCGCCATGTTTAGTGAGGCAGTTTGCTGTCTAATTACGCACTGCAGGAGTGACCTTCCATAGACCTCCTTCTCTCCAGCCTCAGGTACAAGCAAAACAGGCAATATTTCCTCTAAACAACTACACTACAGTGAACTTTGATAATGGCAGCTTTGGTTTTCCATTAATATTTGAAAGTGACGTCAAGTCTTCTGGTCAGAGGAGACACCTTGTTGTCCCCTACCATGGTTTACTTTTTTAAATAAATTTGAGAGCTTTACCCATGATTTGATTCCTGCTAAAAGACACCAGCAGGTCTGGGCTGGTTCATGCTGGTGGACCTGTATTTATATGCTTTTGACAAGTGAAACTCATGTAGACCAGCATAGTCTTTCTGATGACAGTGGTACCAGAAAAAAAATGGACTCTATGAACGCTGATTGCCTACTAAAATCTGAAATTCAAAGTTTCCGGTATTGTATTTTCCCATAACAAAATTAGAGAGCATACTCTTTCAGTCATATATGTCGATCACAAATATTAATATTCTAGCATAGTATATTATATGCTATTGGGTGGGGGGGGGGGGAAAAAAAAAAGATAGAGGGTTTTATTAACTACTACATAACCTTTTAGTATGTTATATGAAAACATGACATTTTAGTTCCAATTTAGTTTAATTTAATTCCTAGCTTTAAAATGGCCAAATAGCTGTCTGTGTGAGAGGTGCTTCAAAAATGTATAAACAATTTATATACACCGTTGTCAGCAGGCACCTCTGTCCGTGGTATTTGGATTTTTGGCCAGCTGGGTTTTTCCTTTTTGTGTGTCTGTGCTTGTGGTTTGTAGTTGGTGTATCCCGGGGGGATGTGGCTATGGCTCTCGCTCTCTTTTGCTGATGGCATGACTGTGAATCACCCTGCTGCGTCATATCAACTCTCTGGCGCATCCTAGTATTTAAACCTGGGGCTTCGTCTTTTTCTGCCGAGTCGTTCTGTCTGCCTATGGCGGGTACTGTGCTAAGGCCGCATGTCCCAGTGGTGCTTTAAACCAGTTTTTGTGTCATGTGCTTAGTTGGAGTTCTAATTCCGTTTCTTCTGTGCTTTATATCTCACTCCGGGCATGCCATGCCGGCGTAGTCAGACATTCTGGGGCTCTATGCTCTAGAACCAACATTCTCTGGTGGCCTGTTTGGTTTCCAGCTCACCTTAGCCAACAATCCTCAACAGCAAAGGAGATATGGATTGTGTTGCTTGACTTTTGGCAATAAATTAATTATTTGCATAATTTTTTTTGTCCATGTTCTGCTTTTGGGTCCAAAGCTGTGTTTGGTTACAACACACACAACATCATAAGATGTTGATATTTGGTTACATTTCGGTTGCGATGTTAGGTGACTAAAATTCTATGTCAAGTCAACGTCTAATGTCAATGTTAATTTGATGTACAATACCGACGTCAGCTGATGTTGATATTAGTTGTTTTTAGGTTGTGTAACCAAAATCCAATGTTAAGTCAACGTCAGATTGGCATCAAATACTGACGTCAACCCGATTTTCATTCTCAACCAAAATGCAACGTCTGTCAACCTGACACTTTTTATATTTTTATATTGACGTCCTGTTCCTGCTGGGCAATATTCAGTGGACCTTTTTAGCCTGCAAAATGTATCTAATGTGACTACAGCTTGGCTGTATCTGAAATTGACCTACATTACTCCACTAATATAGCCCAATGAATGAGTGAATGAAAACAGGTGAGTGAATTCTGACACTGAGTGTGCTGGAAGTGCTGTGGACATCTGGTGAAATGGGGGAATTCATTTGGTACAACACTTACAGTTCCCTAGCGGCTAGCTAGGTTGTGCACTCATTATTGAGGTCCATTGTGGGATTTAATAAGTGCACTCAATACTGTCCACTATGATTTCGGACACCACTAAAAATGGCTGTCCCCTAAAGTATAACGGCCCTAAAGTGCACTATATAAGGTTAATGATTTAAACATCTGGAAATGATCGATAGCATAGAGCTCTTCTTTTCTAAGGCAAATCCTTCAATCTCCTCAAATTTCAATTGTGTTTGCAGTTAGCATGTTGCTAAGCTAACCGTGTACGTGCACGCACATAATATTAATACATTTCGATTAATCAGGTCAACTGATCAGCATTATTATATTTGACTTGACTTTTTACTTGATTCTAAATTCAGAGAAACTATACAAAAAGATGTCATTAAAGCATTATATACGAGTCATCAATTGAGAGCATAGCGGGCATACGAAGGATGCGTGTCAATCTGGAATGGGCTAAGACTGCACGAACAAAAGCACATGAGGCATAAAAAACAGGCTTTATTCTAGAGAAAGCAAGTCATACTGAAGGCGGCTATATGGACGTCCTTTTAACAGATCTGTGATGATGCTTATAAACGTGTCCTAGCCAGCACTGTAAAATCCCTACGTTTTTTTATATTTTCGATTAAAAAATTTTTTATATACATTATAATCCACTATAGACTTTGTGCTATAATGGCTTCCTCCTTTCTCCTTTGGCAATTCAAATGACAAAAAAACTGGTTGAAAACGCTAATGCGAGAGGGTGTTTTCTAATGCGGTGTCTATGGGAGGGACAGTAAATTTGACATTGTTCTTCTGACTGCCGTTATAAGTCTCTCTCACGGCCTCACTCATATTTTTTTTTTACTTTTTGAAGTCGTGGGGAAAACAGCTATTGGTAGATTTTTCCTTTTGCTATTTGGAGCGAAAATGGGAAGCAAACATATGTTTGTGTACTCTCCTGCGCATTCACTTTATACTGGAAGCTTACGCCGCACCGATGATGACTTCCGCTGCTGAGAAACCTGGAAATGTGAAAAGGGCTGTGTCATCCGAGCACTTGCTGGACAGCTGGCGCGCTGCGCTACGGCATAAGGTTATGGCCTAATTTTGCAGGCAGCATTTTTGCACGAAGACACCTCATGAAACTAATTTCGGACAGTCTTCTGAGGCAGCGTAACGGTTTAATTATCTACAACAAAATAGAACGAGTTTTATGATAACTAAACAAATATTGAAATACTATAATACTGATTTCTCGCTAGAAATAACATCAAAAGTACAAAAAGTTAGTCAGAAATATACATTTACACACAAACTGACCAAACGCAACTTTCAGACGGCATCTTTATTTTTTAGCTCAACCGTCACGGAATGGAACGCACAGAATTGTGGGATATCAAAGGCAGCGAAGGATACATCTGTGCTGCCTTCAAAATTCGACCAGAAGAAGGTACCTCCGGAGACAGGAAGTAAAGCAGAATTTGATGTCGTCAAACAGTGCGATCTTGTGCCTTCCATGCCTTGAATTTCTTGGGGCCCTTCTTCCGACGGGGCAGCATATTTATAGTTTGTCTGTAGGCATGCTCAAGGTCTAGCGTTTAAACAACTGCTGCACCTTTGGATTTTTTTTTATTATTATTATTTTAATTTGACGCGCCATGTTAAAAGCATGGCTCTGACCGCTGAACATTGTCAAGCAAGTGACAAAAATAGTAAATGTGCTTATTACCTGCAGCAGGGCTTCTGACGTGTTTTTCTATGAGTTGGTCACCGAGACTTTAGCAAGACTGCCGTGTTTGGAACAACTGGCGAACATGAGTTGTAATGCTGTAAAGTTTGCAGTTTGCTAGGTTTCATAACAGAGCCAAGGAGCGATAAGCAAACTCAATGAGTGTAAACAGAGCTTAAAGAAACTGTCTAAATGTTTGTCTGGCTCTTAAAGCGAACATTCCCCATATCTAGTAACTATAAAAGACCAAAATGAAATGCATTCAAATCAGTGTTTACAAGATAACCACACACAATGACATAAGTGAAAGTATAAACACAAATAGCCTACTTCACAATGCGCAGATAATGCTGCCGCCATGCTTGAATTCCACCCCTCAATGTGATTTAATTAATATTTGATCTGAGTGGAATATGAAACAATATCATTTAATGACCTTTCGTAATTGCTATGATACTGATGGGACAGGTAATTTATTTGAAGGTCTCTTTTCCTTCCACTGTTTCCTCTGATGGTCTCTCCATGCCAGTTTTGTTTGCATATCTGGGCATTATGATGAGTGGCGCTTGTTCAACACTGATGGTTTTGACAGGCAGGGCTGAATCAGCAGAAACACAGGCCATAAATCGCCCTGGTTTCAGATTCCGCAAGGTTCTGTGGGGCTATAAATGAACCTGGTCACCCAAGATGAAAACATTGCACACACTGCTATAAAGCATTAAGAAAATCAAATACTATATATACAGTACTGTACATCAGTAGAAATGAATACGTGTAATATTTTACTTAACTGAAATCATCCACCGTTTGAACTATTATGGTGGTATAAAATCAAATGGATATCGAATAAAATTGTAGTCGCTACAGTAAGTACTCTATTTGATGGCATAAAAAATGTCATATAATACCTCATTTCAAAAAGTAATTCTACCTTGAATGTTACAGAGAAACATAAAGATGGGTTGCTGTTTGCTATTGTCTTTCAGACCATAGTGGTTAATTTGTAACTCTGATCTATGCTTTTCACTCTACAGTAAGTTACAAAAGGATCCATATGTCCTTTTCCTGTAAATCCAATCCCAGCATCCTATGATTCTCTGTTTAGATAACAGCTCTCCAGATTGGGACACAGCTTGTGGCAAAGGTTGGGAAGGTCCACACACACACATACTAAAACACACTCAAGCACAATGATGCACGGGCTTCCGAACTGAAGTGCCGCCACACTTCACAAGTAGTCACAAGTCTTGTCAACAAACCAACGAAACATCTGTCATTTTATTTGCCGCAGTTTGGCGAGTTTGATGCTCAACTTTAATGTTAAATTAAAAAAAAATTTTGGAAGGGGGGGGGGTTTTGTTTTTTTGGTGGGTTTTGGGGGGGGGGGGGTTATTTCACGGTTTGGCGAAAGTGCAACAATCACCACCTGGTGATTGCTCAACCTTCTAATTTTTGAACAGGGACTTGTTAAGAAAACCACTGCTGCATGTCTCTAGCCTTTCATCAGTGCTGAGGCAGGAAATAGAAAAGACAAAGCATGACTCTCTCTCCATCAAGGCACAAAAGTAGCCCAATTTATTTTGCCTATGGGGGTGTGGGGTCTGTGACGCTCGCAGGGAGAAATGTTTTTATCTAAACAGCACAAAGGCATTCTGGTTACTTTAGTAGCAGGCATTTTTTCATATTTTCTTGAGAACTTCTGTGATGCAATCTGATCTACTATGCAGCATACAGGGGGAAATCGCAGCTATACTTCTACTTTGGGGGGGGGGGCAAAATATATTGCAAATGTATTTAGGCATAAATATTTGTGTAGGCGGCTTGAATTGGCAGTATGAAAAGATTCCCATTCATTTACGGGTTAAGGCACGTTTTAAACATTTATAAAACGATAAACTTATGTGATGCATATTTAAGAGCAGTCATGCAGAAAGATTGCTGATAAACTGAATGTGCTTTAAATACAGCAAAACCATGTTTTAGTCATGTTTATTTCATAACATCTTATCCATTCTTCCAATCTAACATTTAATAATTGAATATTGATTTTACAGTCTAGCTATAAGCTGTAGACCACTGTCATACTTTTAACTAATACATAATTGTTAAATAAGAATAATAATAGACTGATTTGACAGGGGCCTTGACATGTTTCTTGACCCGTGGGTCCATTTATGTATGTCTTACAAATATGGGGCATCACATTCGCGTTTTAGTTAGTATTGTTATGTAAAACTGTGTATACCAATTACTGTTTCCAATACATAAATCTTAACATTTAGCGGCCTTGAGTGAAGTTGGCATTAAAGAAATACACAATTGGTCAAAAATGATCGAGGAGAGAGAAAAAACTTAAAAGGTTACAATAACGATTTCAAAAACAAACTCGATAAATAATATTCAAAATACATTTTGTATAAATCCTTTGTGATATATTGATATTAATACATAAATTATCAATACATAAAATTATATATAAATATGGCAATAATCTGATATTGCATCTACAGTACATATCTTTTAAATCATCCCACACGATGGGATTTCGCATGAACAGTTGCTCATTCTAACTGAATACTAATCTTCACCTATAACTCAGTAAAAGTCTACAATTATCCATATGGCTACTGTGAAAAAGTACTTGCCCTCATAAATCAACAAAATTTTCATTGACAATTAAATTTAGGAGGCTGAACACAGGTAGGCATTTCTGTTGAGTTTAAATTGCATATATATTGAACTCATTCAACAAAGAGAATTGCTGGCACTCACCTGGCGGTCAAAGCTTCATACTCCACATTCAATTCCTCAAAAAAAAAAAAAAAAAAAAAAAAAAAAAAACTGCTGGAGAAAATAAAGTTTTTTTATACTATCTGTTTGAAAGGGTTACAAAGCCATTTCAAAGGTTCTTGGACATCATTGAACTAAAAACAATGTGATTCATACTTTCAATGGAGTAAAAAGAGGTTCGAAGTGGTGGTGAACACAAAAAAAGTGGCCAACCTGCCAAAATTTCTTCAAGGGCATTGTGGCTCCCCCTCGGGAAGTTTCAGATAAATCCCAGAATATGTTTTCAAAGAACTGCAGATATCTCTAGCATCAGCTATAAGGTCAGTGTTCACGACTTATAAAGAGAACAATAAGAAGAGTAGCAAGGCGAAAAACCACTGCTTGCCAAGAGGAACATCAAAGCTCATCTCATGTTTGCACCTGGATGATCCCTGGATGAATTCTGGGGAAATATCCTATGGATAGATGAGTACCGCTAATACAGCATTCTACTGCAAGAATGTCATATCTATAGTGAAACATATAGTGACAGCTTGAGTCTGTGCGGATGTGCTGCTGTCTTGGGAACTGGATGACTTGTTATCACTGCAGGAAGCATAAGTTCTGCTGTATACCAGGCAATTCTTAGGAAGAATATCCATCCATCTGTGCATAAGCTGAAGCTTAAGTGTAACCGCGTGATGCAGCCAGACAACAAACCAAAACTCAGAAGCAATTGCAGATCTGAATGGCTGAAAGGAAACAAAAATGCAAGATTTAGAGTAGTTTAGTCAATGATGCTGACTGAATAGCTTTGAGAGGCGGGTCGAAAAAGAGCAGTTCATTTTAGAATACATGGATATTCTAAGCTGGTATCTGAGTATCTACTAGGTTTGTCAGCATTAAAGAGTTTGGGCACAAAAAAATTGGGCGCCTAAGATTTCTTATTTTTTGATTTAATAATAATATTAATTAGGATGACTATAGGTATATATATATATATATATAGTAATATTATATTATATATATATATATTATATACTTAGTACTAAAGTTATATATAGTCATTATATATATATCTATATGGGATATCTATATATATATATATATATCATATATATAATATATATATAATATATATATATATAAATATATAAATAAATAAATATATATATAAATAAATAAATATATATATATATATATATATTATATATATATATATATATATATATATATCTATATATACAGTATACTAGGATATATAGTAGTATATATATATATATATATGAAGCCATTTACTAATTTAAACTCATTTAAATGAGAGTTTTATAGTTGATATAGTGGAAATGACATAATGGTTTGGAACATGTCAAACCAACTTAATCAAACCGCAATACCTGGGCGAGACTCTGAACTGTGTGTGTCTAACGCTGTCTCATCCTCTCTCAAGTTTTGATGGTTGAAACTGAGTTTTTTTAAGAAACAAAGGGTTCCAGATTTAGTCTTCTTTACTTGTTAGTTCTGTAACCTTCTATAGGCCATTAAAGTATTTATTGCAAACTTGGATGGCTACATACAAAATAAACAATAAAGAAATAGTTCACCCAATAATGAATATTCTCAGGCCATCCAAGATGTAGATGAGTTTGTTTCTTCATTGGAAAGTATTTGGAGAATTTAGCACTACATCACTTGCTCACCAGTGGATCCTCTGCAGTGAATGGGAGTCCAAACATCTGATAAAAACATCACAATAATCCACACCACTCCAGTCCATCAATTAACTAATTCATATCTTATGAAATGAAAAGCTTTGTTTTTGTAAGAAACAAATCCATCATTTAGGCATTTTTATATTTAAACCATTGCTGACTACCCCAAAAAAAAAGAGGCGACAAACCCCCCCATCATTTTCTTTCTGCCCCCTGGGTTTGGTGAATATCTAAAAACAATAAATAAATAAATAGTTTGGCCAGTAGATTACTGTATTCTTTCCAAGCTGTACTTATTTAATAAGCTGACTGTGTGATATATATTTAAAAATATATAATAAAAAATACTGCAGAACACCATTGCACAATTGCACTTGCTGTTCCTGAGTATACAGTATATTGGTTTTCTTGGACATTAAGTCAATACTTTAAAATGGTAATAACACTTGATTATCGCAGACGCCCTGGATTTAGCTTGATCTTCCCTCCTTCTTGTGATGTAAGCCAGATATCTAACTATAATGTCAGCATGTGAAGCAGCAAAATGAAAGATAGCACTGAAAGAAAGCACTACATGGGACAAGGGCAGCTGCCAGCATCATAACTTCACAGGGCATTAATTGTTTCACCGCTGTCAGCAGGATTGTCTCTGCTCGTTGAACCCTGGCCAAGGAGCGGCCCATCAGCCAAATTGGAGTCCAGTAGGTATGTAAGTAAGAGTTCCAGGGAATGATGTTTTCACATTACAGACCGAGGTATCAAGCTCAATTTCTGAAAAAGTGCTGAGGCCAGGTAGAACTCTCAGCCTCTGGTAATATTCACAGCAGTGAATCGAAACGTGCAACTGACAATTATACCTACTTACGGAATGACAGCTAGCTCAACAACTGAACAGAGTAAGTTTTTAGTGTTCATAAAAATGTATGCAAATTAATAGATTCCATTTTTGCTTGCTGGGCAAAAAAAAAAAGGCAAAAAAAAGAAGAAGCTCCCATAGATTTACATTGAAAGCTAAATATATTGCTGCCAGAACATTACAGAGACCTGCAACCATCCCGGGGTGTGTTTCCCAAAAGCAACTATGGTTCGCAAGTTCCATCGTTACCAATAGATTTCAATGGAACTAACTATCATGGTTAGCTAACGATGCTTTTGGGAAACACACCCCTGCATAGCAACCATCCAGAGTGCTCTATTAATTGTGCAGCCAACTGCTAAAAACACTCAGAATACTTAAAGGAATAGTTCACCCAAAAATTTACTCACCATCAGGCCATCCAAGATGTGAATTATTTTCTTCCATGGAAAAGACTTAGCATCACATCACTTGCTGACCAATGGGTCCTCTGCAGTGAATGGGTGCCGTCAGAATGAGTGTTCAAACAGCTGATCAAAATATCACAATAATCCACACATAATCCACACCACTCCAGTCAATCAATTAACATCTTGTGAAGTGAAAGGCTGCATTGCTTTTGGCTAAAATAGAAAACTAATCTATCCATAGCATTGCTTTCACAAGTGAAATCTGAATCAGGAGAGAAATATGCAGAGATTAAGCAGTATTTACAAGCAAAATCAGTCCAGAACAGTTCTAACAAATATTTTGGTGGGTTCTGATGTGAGAGGACAACAGAGGGTTGACTTTTTCACTGGTCAAATATTTATTATGGATTTTTTTGTGTGTGTGACAAAACTACAGTTTAAAGTTAAAATGTCTCAATAATGGATTTGCGTCTTACAACTACAGTTTTGTTTTTATTTCATAAGATGTTGACCGATGGACTGGAGTTGTGTGGATTACTTGTGATTATTGTGATGTTTTTTATCAGCTGTTTGGACTCTCATTCTGACGGCACCCATTCACTCATAGTGAGCAAGTGATGTTTTGGATGGCCTGAGGGTGAGTAATTTTTCAGCCAATTTTTTTTTTTTTTTTTTTTGATAAAGCTATTCCTTAAGCATAGCATAGCAGTGATGAGAACATCTACCAAAACCTACAAAAAAATATTTGTGGTCCTGGGGTGGAAAAACCAGCATAGTCAGGAACACACTTTCTCCTGCCATGACCTCTTTCTGAACTGTTGTTAAAGACTGCTGCTGCCTGGCCTCGATTTCCAGGCAATTGTACAATTGCTGAGACTCAGTGCACAGGGATAAGCTGTTCTCTTTAAAGACAGGTAGGACATGTTAGAAACACAAGCCTCTTTCATTCTTGGCAATAACATTTCTCTTATTCAGGCATTCACCTATTATATAATATTTAATATATAAGATGGTCAGCTTCACAGTAATTGGCTTTGCTCAATCAGTTCACAGCCTTGAGAGGTTAAATGCTTTTGTTAACTGGCTTGTTAGTTTGAAGGGGACACTTGATGGACAGAAATTGCAGGGTTGCGCTAATAATGAAGCAGGAAATAGCAGTGCCACTCAAACGTTTCATTTGCAATGAGGACAACCACAGCCAATCAGATTCCAGTCCATGTGAGAGCCCATAATAATTGATTAGACTGTCATTGTGGAATTCATAACAGCAATGTCAATCAAACCCAGGGTCTTTAGGTGAGCTTGTATCAAATGAAAAACAATCTGAAATAATTAATAAAATACCTAATAACATTATATATTTAGACAAAACATATTTAATATCTGGAAAACAAGGGATGACTGATAAGTATATCCTTTATTTAGCGACTTGCCATTTTTAAAACACAGCTACTTAAAAACTAACCTTAGTATGCTTGTATATTAATGTTATACCAAATGTAAAAATCTAAATAAAACAAAAAACAAATCAATATCTAAATTTATGAGTGAACCCAAGGCTGCTAAATGCTAATTATCTTATTGGCTGTGTGAGCAAACTACATTTCCCACCATCCTCTGTGGCAGCACGAGAATGATAAAATACACAGGTAAATCATCCATTAGCTATGAATAATCTGCTGTAAATGAAGTTGAAAGAAAGAGAGATATGAAATTGTACAGTGTGTAGATTTGAATTAATCCAAAACCACATGCGTGCACCAGAACAAAATAGTTTCATTTATCTCCCCATAAATCATCTAAAGCGTAAAAAGGAACATAAAATCAGTACATAAACTATTTGGAGATTTCTGATCATGTCTAGCTGGGTAGAGCAATTGACATTTCTCTTCAGCTGCATCGTTGCTTGTTCTTCTTTTACGTTAGTCGAGCTAATAGACTTGTTGTATCACCCACTCGTTTTCCAGTGGAAATATCGAGTGAGAGTGAAATGAGAGGGGAAGAGATTGCTGCTGGAGATGTCGGTTCGCCAGAAGAGGGCATTCGGATGCTGTCTGACAAAGTTATGGTGCGACAGGCGGTTGTGGTTAACCACTCACAATCCTGCTGCATCTCTGTACTGTCGGGAACCGTACAGGAGAGGAGAAACATTCCCGATGGAGTAACACTTGTAAACAGTATACTATGAGCGCAGTCATTTTGGACTGGATTGAAATCTTCTAAGCATCCTAATTCACACTGATATTATAATAGCCACGGATTAATCTACGGTAAGCATCATCCTTTCGGGAAAGACAGTATTTGCGCAGTATGCTGCGATGGAATATACTGAGGCGGAAGGGGATTGCTGGGATTTCCATAAGTTTGACTTGTGGTAGATAACTTGGATTTAGAATCGCCCGTCTTCGGCTCTGTTTGTGACTTGAGGTATAATTTTAGGATGTAAAATGGGTTCTTTCTGTTCAAGTGGATGCTTATGATGAGAATTTTGTTTTGAGGGGAATTGAACGATATGGTCAGTGGTCAGTCAGGAGAGACTGAAGATTTCCCGCGCCTGCTCTGCGGTGGAGGACTACAGGCGGGCGCTCGTGAAAGACCCGAACCATCTGAAGAGAGCGCGTGCCATGCCGTCTCGGGTCTCGAGCGGTAGAAAGCTGTAAAACCTGTGGCCAGGGGTTGACTGAGACGCGGTGATGGGTAAGTTTGCGTATTCTCACTTGGTCCCAAGTGAACGTGGAAACCACGGTGGATGTTTTATGGGTTGATAAATTGGGGGGACATTTCCTGTAGTTTTATTCATTTTGCAGTGTAATGTGAACTGGCTTCAGACGGTGTGCATGCAGTAAAACTAAGAGATTGAATGTAACGTTACTCTGATAAAGCACAAAATGTTCATGCATGTTTATGCATACATCCATTGGGTGTTCTCCTTAATTTGCATGTATCGATTTATTGTACATTTGATAATCACACATATTTCTTGCTCACATTTGACCGTGCGTTCACTTCAGCTCACAGTGGTTTGATTCTGGTTTAGACACAGTCAAGTGCATCCCTCTGTTCGTTTATTTGATGGTCATTTATTCAGTGTTTTATGACCTATAGGCATTGTTTTTTTATGTTTAAGAGTCTGATAACTAATATGTATAACTGATTTTTTTTTTTTTACAATAATATTTTAATGATCACTGTACTACAGCAAAACAACATTATGTGTGAGGGGTTTATTTAATATTTATTCTGCTACTAATGTATAATTGTAAAATATTTAAAACGAGATTCTAAAACGTTTTTATAAAAAAAACTTGATAAAACATTATTGCTGTTATTTATGACATTATATGTAGATCATCTCAATGATAGCAATTCCATTGCAATATGTGGTTTGGACTAGGCTACTATAGGGTTTAGGGCTAATTGCTAAGCAACATATTTCTCAATCGAGAATGAATGGTCCTTATCTAAAATGTTGAATGTCCAAACAATATATTAAATAATGTTATTATTTACTTATAAATGCTGTTGTTAGGTGCTCTTTGCCATTCATCCACAAACCTGACAACCAGTTGAGTTGAAAAGTGTGAATATTGGTAAAAATATTGGTCAGACTGATTATTGGCCTATCTCTGTTCTTCATCTCTCACTGATTTAAAGAGCAGACTGATGCCAACTCATTGATTAACACTGGAATGCTAATTGAACCTCATTTTTTGGCAGCAAGGCGATTTCTCAAGAGTGTGCCTGTGCATTATTGATAGTGGGATCGTACACAGATAGTTGATAATCTTTTGTAGATTTCATACTTGCGTGTGCTGTTGGAAAATATGCACATTATGTGCATGCATTGTGGTATGTGTGCACATTTTTTGCAACGCAAGTGTGCATACAATGCCTGGAGAGCTTAATGAATTGTTGTTCAGTTTGCATAATTAGCTCGTTTGAGCAACTGTGTTATTTCTTAATTTTCAAAGGAAGGCGACACAACAGATTTTATGTATTGACAGAAAACAATGAGGACACAATCATTATGCATTGGATTAGTGTTAACAGTGTCTTTAGATATTAATCTGTTTCATTTGCATTTGGTAAAGGATGCATACTAGTTATATTCCTTACATATTTCTCATGATTTCTAGACTCATAATTTAACTAAGAACTGTGATTAACTGTAAGCCACAGACCTTCTCATGGCCACATTAGAGTACTTGATTATAAATGTGCTTTCAATCATTTTACAGGGGCTATTTGACAGATATGTGACCTGCACTGATTGTTATTCGTTAGCGATGTGCAGCAAGATGGCCTTCCACAGCTTGTAAAATGATGAGCTATGCTTACTGCTTTGCGGCACTGTAGTGGGAGATTTTGACAGCAAACATAAAATAACCAACCTGGCAAAAATTTTGGAGCATCACTGTGAAGGGTATGTAGGCCTGTGCAGAGGCAAAATCAGTTTTACCAAGAGAGGAAAAGGTGTAGTTGCATCTAAAATAAGAAAAGTGGCAGTGCAAGTTTGCTACAAATTAATTTTCATTAGACTTCTCTTGGATCATTACCTTTATCAGCATCATTTCATTAGCAATGTCATTAAGCTGATACAGTCTGATTGTCTGGATAGTATGAATGGGAGCCAGTGACGTAATTACTTTATTGTACCGCAGCCTGCTTATGCATCAGTTGTTGGCAACTGTACACTCATGGTTATCGGCACCTCTTTGCTTTGTTTTTTTAATCACTGCAGACATGCAGAAATATAAGAAGTTAATTGCGATAAATAAGAAAATATCAAATCAAAGCTTCTTTTTTTTGGAAAGGAAAGATGGCACAAACTTTTCAAAAAACGAAACATCTCACAAATAGCCTAGACGTTTGTTAGATTTGACATGATGTGATAAGAAGAGATATGCTTTTCTAAATTAAGACAGTTATTCAGACGTTTTCTGATTATCAACTTGGGCAGTCTTATCAGCTGATTAAAACTAATTGCAAAAATGGCTAAGAAATGTGTAGTTAAATCTAAGATCTAGCATCATTTGTTGAGAAGAGGGTTTGCTATTTAGTTGTCTTGTGCAGTGATTTCATCCATTTGTAGGTATAATGGAAGTAATATTTTGAGGCCACTCTATATTATAATCATGAACAGGAGGTGTATTAATACAGTTCATGACCATTCAAATGTTTGGTTCTGATATGCTGTTAAATAGAGTACTTTATGAATATTTTCTCCTTTTCAACCTCAGAGAACATCTAGCAGAATTATTGTAACAGTACTGATTAATCTAAACCGTTCAATTCCATGCATATGGTTTTAAAATGTTATTTGGATGGGTCTGAAGTCATTTTGCTTTCAGGCAAAATGGATGTTTTGATATTTCATAACCACTTTCATGAATTCTTATGACAATATTAATGTGTCATAGCCACATTCTTCATCTCGTACAGACATATAATGCCTTAGGAACTTCATTTCAAAATGTAATTTCTAGCAAGCTTTGTAAAAGTTTATGCATCAGGGATAGAATTGAAACCCTTTTACAGCAACACAGTGTAGGCATGAAGGCCAGAAAGATGCAGCACAAATGATAAAATCCCATTACTGGAAAATGTCCAGGCTTTGGCCAAGACCTTCACAAAAAAGAACATGTGTATTTTACCCAGACCTCTAACCCCTTGAGCCAATGTTTAGTCGGGAATTTACTGCTGATATAATGCCTCGCTTCACCCCCCACCTCCCCCATTTATTTTGACTATAACAACACCTAGGCTTTCCTTTGTGTATTAAGGAAAGATGAACAAAGGCTGATAGCAGAGTCACTGAGCAGCCAGGCAAATATATTTGATTTGGTTGACTGACAATCATTTAGATTATAATTAGGGACTAATAGGATGGCCGAGGAATATCTCTCAGGACATTTCCTTTCATACTGTAGTGGGCTTGTGTCCAAGCTTATTGGAGGACTGGCTTGCTCTGATAGCATGTTTGCCATTGCCAGAGAGAAGAATTAAACAACATAGCATGACTGGATTGATTTGCACAATCACCACTGTTAATTGAGTCCTGTGTGGTATCATATTGCTGTATAAATGTAATATTTCAAGGGTTTATAATCACAGAACAATTACAATATTTCTTCTCTCATTAGTCGTCTTAATCTCTGCTTTGTAACTGCTCAATAATTAGGGCAGGGTATTGTCAACTACCTCACAATATGATGCACATCATTTTGCAAATTTCACGATTCAACACATTGCAATGCATCACAGCTCCCTAATAGGATCATGATTGAATCTGCGCCAAAAAAGTGAGAGAGATACTCTGTCAGGGAGAGTGAATATGCTGTTTCAAATGTGTTTCAAACTCTCTTGCTGTTTGATTTACTTTTGCCCACTATTGTGACTAATACTGTATGTACTCATTGAATACAAGTTTAATTAAATAAATCCCTTTTTAAGTAGCACGATTTAGGTAAAACCCTATTAATTTGTGTATTTGTATAATCAGGAAGTAAGTAGTGTTTTCTTGTTCCATTTTAGGCTTTGCCATGAGGCACCGCTGGTTCATGGTGCCACTGCTAATGCAGGCATGGCTGTCTGCCACCCCTTGCTTTGGTGAGCGTCCTTGCCCTCGGAGCTGTCGATGCGATGGCAAAATCGTATACTGTGAGTCTAGCGCATTCCGTGATGTTCCCAAGAACCTCTCAGGCGGCTGTCAAGGCCTGTCTCTGCGGTATAACAGCTTAGCAAGCCTGAAGTCAGGCCAATTTGTTGGCCTCAACCAGCTCATTTGGCTGTACCTGGACCACAACTACATTGCCAATGTGGATGCACGTGCTTTTCAAGGGATACGGAGGCTCAAAGAGCTAATATTGAGCTCCAACAAGATCACACTGCTACATAACACCACATTTCACCTGGTACCAAACTTGAGGAATCTGGACCTTTCCTATAACAAGCTACAAGCTCTACAACCAGGGCAGTTCCAGGGACTGCGCAAGCTACTCAGCTTGCACATGCGCTCCAACTCCCTTAAGAATCTTCCCTCTCGCCTTTTTCAAGACTGCCGTAATCTTGAATTCCTTGACCTTGGCTACAACCGACTGCGCAGCATTACTCGCAATTCAATGTCCGGCCTGATGAAGCTAACTGAGCTGCATATTGAGCATAACCAGTTCTCTAAAATCAACTTTTTCAACTTCCCACGCTTCTATAACTTGCGTGCTCTTTACCTACAGTGGAACCGCATTAGGACCATGAGTGAAGGCCTTACATGGACCTGGACATCATTGCAGAAGCTAGACCTTTCAGGAAATGACCTTCAGGAGATCGATGCAGAGGTGTACCGGGCCATGCCGAATCTGCAGACACTTAACCTGGATTCAAACAAGCTTGTCAATGTGTCTCAAGAAGCTGTGGATGCCTGGACCTCTCTGACAGCAATTAGTCTGGCAGGAAACATGTGGGACTGTGGACCAGTTGTGTGCCCACTGGTGGCCTGGCTGAGAACCTTCCGTGGAAACAAAGAAATTAATATGATTTGTGCATCACCCAAAGAAGTCCAAGGGGAGAAGGTTATGGATGCCGTTGACGCCAATAGGGTTTGTAGGGTTGCCCCTGCTATGCCATCAACTGTAATTGTTCCCTCTACCCCTTTTGTCGCCTTTGCCCAGACCCCAGCCAGCTCTTTCATCCCGACTCTAAAATCTGGAGACAGCAGAAGGGGCCAGGGGACATCCTTGGAAGATACCACCTCTTCTGCACCTTCTCAGCCCGCTGTCCCACCACCTGAGCAAGACTTTGAACCTGTATCATTCCACAAGATAGTGGCAGGAAGTGTTGCCCTCTTCCTGTCAGTTGCCATGATCCTCCTCGTAATTTATGTGTCATGGAAGCGCTATCCAAGCAGTGTTAAGCAGCTACAGGAAAACTCGGCTGCTGCTCGCAAACGTCGGAAAAAGTCACGGGAGACAGAGCACACACTCAGCACACCATTGCAGGAGTACTATGTGGACTACAAGCCTAATAACACAGAGGGCACGGATGTGCTGGTCAATGGTACCGGGCCATGCACCTACACCATTTCTGGCTCCAGAGAATGTGAGGTAAGACTCGACAAAGCTTATTGTCCATTGGATTTGGCGTGAAACAAGGTACATTTTGTAACTGCTTTTAAGAAGGTGAATATTGTCGTAAAATTTTCAGATGATACTGCTGTTCTTGGTCGTTTGTACAAGGATGAGGACCTTCAGTGTTACACTACAGAGATTGCTGACTTTGTGTTATGGAGTAAAGAACATAGTCTTGTAATTAATGTTAGTAAAACCGAGGAAATTATCTTTGATTATAAATCAGTAGGCAATCACTCACCTATCATGATTAACAACAAGCCTGTTAGACAGGTTGCATCATACAAATATTTAGGTTTGCTTATGGATAATAAACTTTCATGGGAGGTACATGTGGATAATCTGTGTAGAAGGGTGCAACAAAAAATTTACTTTTTGAGGAGGCTTAGATTATTTGTGGTGGCTCAGAGGGTCAAGTTGTTGTTTTATCATGCCTGTATTGAATCCATCTTACTGTATGGTATAGCAGCCTGGTTTGGTAATTTGAAAGTTACTCTTAGATCTCAGATGAACCGGTTGGTGTGTACTGCTATGAAAGTGGTTGGTCTGAGGGTTTATCCCAATTTTCAGTCTGTTTTTAATAAGGTTATTCTTAAACAGGCAATGAAAATGACTCGGTACCCTTCTCATGTGCTTCAGCAAGAATTTAAATTACTTCCATCTGGTCGACGTTTTCGTATTCCGATGTCTAGATATAACCGTTATATAAACGATTTTGTTCCTTTGGCTACAAGGCTGTTAAACTCTGATTCAGGGGACACAACTGTGTGATTGTTAGTATTGATGTTGGTACTTTGTTGTGCAGTTTTACCTGTATTGCCCAAAACAAATTTCCCTCTTGAGGGACAAATAAAGTAAAGATTTGATTTGATTGGATTTGAAGGTCCTTCACCTTTTGTGCTGTTTTGATGCCTTTTTTTGGAGATTGTTATTGTTGGATAAAAGTATGTGTGGGAGGGATATGTTTTTGGCAGGGATATTTTAGGAATGACATGTTTTTTAAATGTTTTTGGCACATTGTGTGGTTTGTAGGGATGCACCGAATATTCGGCCACTGAAAATTTTCGGCCGAAAATGGCCCAAAAGTGCATTTTCGGTTTTCAGCCGAAAGACTTTTATCACCGAAACAATACAGCCGGAATGTTGTGATGACGCAAACAGAAACCGCGACCTGCACGTGCTTGTCTGAAGCAACATGTCTGCGGTGTGGACGTATTTCAGTATATCTGAGAAAGACCCACGGACAGCGATTTGCAAAACAAGTAATGCCGAAATTTCAAGAGGGGGTGCATCTGCAAAGACTTTCTCCACGTCGGGTTTAATTTATCACCTGAAATCCAAACATTCTGATCGCTACGCTGAATATGAGAGGAACGCGGCACAGAAAAGGAAAACGCCGAATATTCGGTGCATCCCTAATTCTTATCCAAAACAACTAGATGTGATATGAGTGTGATACATACATACAAAGATGGCACGCAAGTACTTGTCTGCTCCGTGCACAAGCACTGACAGCGAGAGACTGTTCAGTGCAGCAGCTCATGTTCTCGATGAGAAGAGGAACAGACTTCACTGTGATAAAGCAGAGAAGCTACTTTTCTTCAAGAAAAACCTGCCACTTTACCTCAAGAAGTAGAATGGGCTTGTCTAGTGTTTAAATATTTATTATCCACTTTGCACATCTGCAATTCTTGGTGGATTTGTTGTTGTTAAAGTTCTACAGTTAACATATGGGCTATGGCAGTCTTTGTTTTGAAACACTATTATGTTGAAGACCTACAGAGAAAATATTGTTGTATCTTTAAGCAGTTGCACTTGTTCTGAATGCACTTTCTTGTAGTAGTCCTACAGAGAAAAATGTAAAATGTACTTGACCTAAATGCACTTAGTTGTTATGAGAGAACATTAAATTTTAAAACCTTTCTGCAGGCCAGTAGGCCTGTACATTATTATTTAATGTACACATGAGTGGGGTGAAGTTAAACATTTTAGTTTGAATTTTATTTTATACTGTGCATTGTTGCAATGTGCTAAATAAATATTTCCATAATTTGTAATTGATTTATTCTTTGAAACTTTAATATTAACTTATGCAATTGATATGCCTTGATTTTAGTAAAGTTAGTACACAGTCATAGCCATAAATGCAATGGTACTAATAATTGGCATAATTTCTTTCTGTGTTTCGATTTTCGGCCTTGGTTTCCTCTTTTTCGGTTTTCGGTTTCGGCCAAGAATTTTCATTTCGGTGCATCCCTAGTGGTTTGTTTAACCATGGATGAGGTGTGAATTTACAATTGCATATTGATTTGTTAGTGCATATTTAATAAGTCCTGTTAATCAAGTTGACTTTTTGTCTTTTAGGAGCACGTTAGCAGTTGTATTTTGGGGTGTGGTAGGACATTGTATTTTTACACTGATACGTCTACCTGCAATACCTTTTTCTACCTGTGAGGCATCTACTTGAAGGTGATAGGATGGTTTTTAATATGCTTTGTCATGCAGGCTCTTGCTTGTTCTTTTATCCCAAAGAGATTTATGATTCTTTGAAATTTTTAGTTACAGTAATCACAGGATGACAAACTTCCTCTACTATTTATTTATCCTCATTAACGTATGTACGCTCAGCGATTCCCAAGACTGTAATGAAATGGTTTTGTCTATGGGGAACTTCAAACACATCCTGTTAATGAAAAAACCTTCTAACCATCCTTCTAATCCTGACTCCTTTACACTTATTGGTTCTTTCAATACTGTTTGATCCTTACACATAGTGTGAAACAGTGCAAAATGTAGTGTGAAACACAATGGCTCTCTCTATTTTCACTGTTCTTTTCCTAGTGATCTTCCTGGGGCGATGAGAATGTCTTTAATGACACCCCCACTTTATCATCCAAGGGCTCTTTTTTGACTTTTTCCTTGAGTATCGCTTCATACCTTTTTTTAGCCTCTTATCTTTGCTTCACACTCATCCTTCCCTCTTGAACCATCTTTCCCTCATTTTAGATCATCCTCTTTTATACTTATATAATTTACAAAATGCTAGTTTTCCCAGTTTGCCACTCAGGACTCCGCTGACATAGTGTGTTGACAGCCGGGGTCAATTGCCACTTTTTAAGGAGTCGATTTTGTGTGTGGATTGTACATGGCTATATTTACATATGTTCATGCTTTTCCCAAGAGACAGGTGCTACCTTTACTCCTTCGGACTAAGAAACCTGTCAGTAGTGCAGTAAGGTGTCATTAGAGGCAGACACTGCCTCTGGCTGGGCCATAATAGGGCATATATGCTGGTGGCAAGCAAGACAGGGCTGAGTGAAACAAGAAAGGCAGGAAGGCATGCTAGACAGGTAAACAGGTATGACAAATCAGGTCACAGGAAGAGAAGACTATAAAGGTGGGTAAGAACACAAAGGCACACACAGAATGACATCCTGACAGCGATGTTGACCTCTGCACATGGGTCCCTGCCCATTCTCTGATCTACCACCTCAAAGCATTTTTGGAGAGATCAGAGGTGCACATCAGAAGACCAGCAGATTGGCATGTTTTTCTCTTGTGACTTCCCCAAGTCAAGGAACAAACTTTTTTCATTATTACGTGCAAATCTCTAAGTCTCTTGCACAAAACGTGTCCCTTTTTCCCATTGTGATGATAGGTCTTGACAGCACAAAAGAACAACTGAAAAAGAAAACAGTTTGTCTTACGGTGTGCTTGACCAAAGGGTCAAGGTTTGGCTTGTTAGCATGACCTTATTAGCCCTTGCTAGCACATACCGTAACTTTACCCTCTGGCAGTAAAAGTAATTTTGTCCATTGACAGTTATTTCAAAATAATACCTTGCTAAACTATTGCTTAGGGTGAACCTGTCAAGTCCATAATCGTCAAAAGGCCTCACATCGAGTGCACTTACTTGACCTGTTTCCATAATGTTTTCCATTTAATAGTCTATAATTCTATTAATAGTCTATAATTCTGAATTGTTTGCCTTCTTTTTCCCCCTGCCATCCTCCATACCACAGCATTGCTGCATCAACACTAATGTGGTTTGGCTTCCCTCCCGTGCAGCAAAGCGCACGTCACCCATGATTGATGAGTTCTATTCTCTCTCCTGCGATTTGGTATTCCACACGCGCACCTGATTTACGGGCTTTTCACATCAAGCCAAAAGACTAGATTCAAACACACAGTTCAGATTGCTCCTGTCTTGAAAACCAGTGTTCTCCTCATGCCTTACATCGCTTCTGTTGCGAATCACAAATGGCATAAAGGTGTGGAAGAGACTGCTAAGAGGGATTGTCCTCTGACCTCACCTTGAAAGCGGTTCTCTGTTAAACTGAAATACGATTTGGCCATCCTTCATCGTAAAATATAATGCCAAGATCTAATGTCTTCTTCGATCGATTTAGATCAACCAAGGGTCTTTATCGTCAGAACTCATAAAGGCTCAACTGTTTCAATCCATTTATTTAGGTGATGAACTTTATTTTACTGAGCAGTCATCATGCTGTAGCAGACTAGAACTGTACAGTTGTTGTTGTTTTTTTTGCTATTGTAGTCATGATTTATTAATTTTGATTAATAAAACATACTTTAAAATTACATGATTGTACTAAAAACACACACACAGCTTAATATTTGACCTTTATAAAAGTTGTCACAGTTTTCCATTTCCAGTATTTATTATTGTAGTTGTTGGGAGATGTCACAAAACCCATCAGTTATCTTTACATTGCAGCTTATACCTCATTACATGTTCTCATAAAACATAAAATACTCACAAAAGTGCAGGAACGAGGGTGTCACTCTGCCAGGCCCATTGGGGCTATCGTGTGTGTATATGTGTTGGTCATGGAGGCTCTGAAATCTAGCGTGTTTTTGAAGGCGCCTCATTCAATATTAATTCTTTTTAGTTGTGAGCAATTAGGCCAGTACCATCACATTTTGTCATATTGTACATTATGTTGCTGTCACATTTGCATTAAAAGCTTAACCTGTCAGCCCGTGATGTGTTTTGTGGATTTAAAATTGCTCTAATTGCTTTTGTAGAAAAAAAAAAGAACAAGAAATTTGCTTCGTGTAACAGTGAAAGGCCGACAACAAGGGCATTAATCATCATTAGACTCAACAAATTTTAGTTAATAAATTGGTGTTGAACAGTACCTTTGACCCCAGCAAATAATGAAATTGGACTAATCCCCCACCTCCCCCCAAACAGACAAAAGTGCCTGTTGGAGATTAACGTTTGGACCACAAATCTGGTTAGCCGTTCAGAATGGGCTCATGAATTAAAAACTGGACAACTGGACTAAAATAGAAAAGGAAAGGTGAAGTAGGAGAAATGCACACACAAGTAAGTTCAACTTTCTTTTTTCAGCAAACAGGGTCATGGATAAACATTTTTTTAGTTCAGCATTAAACATGGGAAATGAGAAATAATCACTTAAATAGCATGTCAGTAGTGATCGTTTATTTAAAAAGGGAAAGAATAATACATACCTGTAATCATGACCAAAAAAAAAATTATATCAAAGCACATTTTTAATGTTTAGGCAAGGCAAGGCAAGTTTATTTGTATAGCACATTTCATACACAATGGTAATTCAAAGTGCTTTACATAAAATAAAATAAAAACAATAATCACAACAAGAAAACAAGGAATTTAAAAACTTTGAAAATTATTTAAAAAAATGTATTTAAGAGGTTTAAAATAAATTTAAAAAAACGATTATACATATAATATAGTGCAATCGGTTCGGACATCGCACAGTGCTCATTCTATAAATGCACAGCTAAACAGATGAGTTTTGAGTCTGCATTTAAATGTGACTAATGTTTTAGCACATCTGATCTCTTCTGGAAGCTGATTCCAACTGCGAGCGGCATAATAACTAAAAGCACATTCCCCTTGTTTTGTGTGAACCCTTGGTATTTCTAACTGACTCGATCCTAAATGATCTGAGTGGTCTGTTAGGTTTATATTCAGTGAACATATCTGCAGTGTATTTAGGTCATAGGCCATTGAGTGATTTATAAATGAGTAAAAGTACTTTAAAATCAATCCTAAATATAACTGGAAGCCAGTGTAAGGACCTGAGGACTGGTGTAATATGCTCAGATTTTACAATTTAAATTAATTACAGTTTAAATTAATTTTATATTCTGTTTATCTACATATTTTTATTTGAAATTGTCACTGGACCACGTTTTTCTCCTTTTGTAAGAAGATTTCTCTGTATGTTTCTATTATAGATGCATTCTTCTAATTTCAGTTGATAGCATACATCCTGAAATACAATGAGGAGTATTAATTGCACATCTAGCACATTTCTCTTTGATTAGAGGACAGTTTAAATATAGTGGCACAGCTTAGCCCTCTCTCTCCTACTGCACGTGAACATTACTAGTTGAGTCTAGCAGAAAAAGGCAAGCATCTTCTCTGATAGTAAAAGAAGTGAGAGATGGGATGAGAAAGAATCTAGAAGAACAGATCCATCTCACTGTGACCTGAGAGTCACAGCCCATTTAATTTAGCACCAATCATGCTTTTTAATGTCTGCAGAGTACATTATAATTTATTGGGATTATCATAAACTTGAGCCTGCAGCCTGGCACAAGGGCATTTCAGCCTCCCCCTGCAGAATGACTTTCTGATAGCAAGTCTTGAAGTCAATCATCATGAAATGGCTAACCATGCTTTTTCAACCCTTCTGATTTTTGTCTCAGCATCTTCAGGTTGGCAAAGCTTTTGCACCTGATAAATATTTATGCCCATCAGTTCCTGTCATTTTTGGCCAAGGATCCTGCATAGTGAGCAAGGCTGAAGGGTCCTCATCGTTTGCTTCATCGAGCAGGGAGGAGGAACAGAACCGATGAGGGCTCTCGCTGCAAAAGTGGCCCCTCATGAAAACAGTGCCATTGAGAAGCGAGAGTGTTTTTTTGGGTGGGGGTATTTGGGATTGTGAGAGAGGGTTGTTTTGTGTCCCAGATGGCCTCTTGTAACTCAGTGTTATGAAAAACAGAGTTGGAGTGATTTAGTTCTTAATTGGATTGCATGGGGGCTGGTCCAAGTCGTCTGTTTAAAACATAGATGTTGTTTGGAGGCTTTTATAAATGACAGTCTAGTGGAGTGCAAGCACCCTTGGCCGAAAAGTGACAGTAATTCAATGGTTCATTCACATTTGAACTCCCACAAATCTCTTTAGCATGCTTTACTGGATCTGTGACATGAGCAAACATCACGTATTCCACTGGTAGATAGTTAATGTCAACAGTTCATGCTAAATGTCCAAGATATCAGCTGTGCAAACGTCTGTATTTAATTGGCTTTGTACTGTACTCTGTACAATAAAGTTTAATCACAAGGAAGAAAATACGTTTTTAATTATTGCAACTTGTTTTTGTCGTGTCATTAATTTATTACCTTTTTTTTTTTTTTAAGGTGGATGTATGTCATGGTTTGAGACATTTCATAGAGTGGTGGTTTTGTGTCTATATTGGTGAATTTCAATAAGCTAAATTCATTTAAGTGAAAGATAATTCAAGGATGTGCAGTGTATCTGTAACATATTGTTTATTGGATTTTTATTTGAATAAATATAAAATAATATTAGATATTAGATTAGATATGCTCATTTCCTCTATTTTTGCATTTGGACTAAATCTAATCTTTAAATATCTTTTTTTGAATATCCAATGAATATCCATTTTTCATATTTAACCGAGCTGACTGGTTTTAGTTTTTAGTGTCTTCATATTTAATAGAATTTTAATTTGGTTATTTATCAGTTATGTATAATTATCAGCTTGCCAGTATCAGTCAGAATTTGTATATCTATGCATCTCTAACTTTATTTCATTTTGAAATTGTTAGATGCAATAGGGTTGAAATCGCCAACTACCTCATGGAGCGATACACAAACCTGCTGCCTCAGGCTATAATTTCCCGCTTGGCGTCAAGTTTTTTAATTACGTTGTGGATACTTTGTGGTATAAGCACTATAGCATGTTTAACACATTTCTCCCATCACATATTATATACAGTAGCATCATTCCACCCAGCCTTACCTTGTATTTGCCTACATAGCTAACAAAGTTACGTTCCCACTGGAAATTACTCATGTACATTCCAAAGACTGGAGCCTTAAAATCCATCTAACAACAATGTGGCGTGTTTTATGAGGAGATGGAGGGTGACACTGGCAGGAAACACAGTGGGAGAATGAGAGGCAGGCAGACTGAAAGCCTAATTAATCCAGCCTTCCTTAATTAGCCTCTGTCCCCTCCATTATGTGCTTTCCAATGCGTTCACTCCATTTCTCTCTCCTGCTTTCTATCTCAGCGTTTTTACTGTGTCTTTTCTCCCTCGCTTTATTTGCTGCTCTTTCTCTATTCATCTTTTTCACAGCCTCCATTTGTTCTGTTTCTCTTTCGTTCCCTTTTCTTGTGTCCGTCTCTCTATCTTCCTGTCTCTCTCTTTCTCCCCCTTCGCCTTGCGAGGACATCGGCAATATGCTTTGGTGTGATAAACAAGCTCTCTCCGTCGCAGAGGGCAGTAGAGGCAACGGCGTAGGTGTCTAAGCCTACGTGGTGTGTCTCTGACGGATGGAGAGAGAGACAAAAGCACAGCTGTGGACTGATATCGAGGGCTTGTTTTCCTGACCAGCATTGTTTGTAAGGCACTCGGAGACGGCAGAATGGGATAGCTGGTCTTTGTGTTCCGTGTCTGGCCCTCGGCCCTGGGCTGGAGCCCTCCCGTGTGCTCATGTCGATTAGGATCATGTCATGGCTTGAGCAGGCATTTGGCCCAGTAGGCACACATGAGGCTCTCGCCTCTCGAGTACATGGTGCATGGTGGCTAGAGCATGCTTCTTGTTCAGAAGCTCAGTTTTGAGCAGAAGAATACCGCTGATTATGATTATAGTGCAGCGACGCAAGGGTAGAATTAGCAGAACCTCAAATGTCAAGCGCATATGTAAGTAAAGAAAGGGTGTTGTCGCTTTAACGGCTGTTTATTTCTTTTTTCAGGCAGAGGTTCATTGTGCTTGAATGGATAGTTCCCCAGAATTAAAACCTTGTCATCTTTTACTCGCCTCTATGTCGTTCTAAACCGGTATGACTTTCCTTCTTTTGAGGAGCAATCGTTTGAACCTCCTTTAAAACCTACCGGCTGTGGGAAAATTAAAAAATTTCTAACAGACGATGATAATTAAATGAAGCAGAACCCATCTACTTTCCTGCCAATGGCCCACTGTATGATAAATATCTTTAGTGGCTTTCTTTATTCCCCTTCTCTTTTTAAGAAGGTCTATTTGCGTTTCAAGGTCATCTCACCTCCCTCACAACCATGGCGGTCGCCACATTTCTCTTCGGTTCTTTTATCATGACCCGTTCTTTTTTATCTTTGGAGAGGGCAGATTCAGGAAGGTTGAGGAAATGAAACAAGGACGGTAGAGCATTCATTGTGGAAGGAGCGGGTGATGTGGGAAATGACCTTTAAAGTCGTGTCTCAGAAATTCATACCCCATGTTTATAAAGGTTTTTTGACGGACAGCTTGTCCAGTGGATATACAGTTGTCAACATTTGAAGTGGATCAAAAAAGTTAATCAAAGTTGTCCTAAGACAAGAACGCATTTTGGTTAGGCCGATGTGTTCGAGGTGGGACTTTTATTTTGACGGCGCCGGGGGAGAACGCTGCGGCAGGCCGCGCGCACACAGCTCTCTTCCCTCCCCCCTTGTTCGCTGTTGTCATTCAGTTCTGTCTAATACGGATAGAAGTCTATCTAATAATCCGATAGAGCTGTTAAACAAAGGAATTAAAGGGGTCATATGATGCTATTTTAAAAATCATTATTTTGATTATTTGGTGTAACAGACTATGTTGACATGCTTTAATGTTAAAAAAAACCATTATTTTTCAAATACTGTACATTATTGTAGGTCCTCTATGCCCCGCCTCTCTCAAACGCTTAGTTTTCTACAAATTCCCTCCTTCCGACAAACGCAGTCTGCTCTGATTGGCCAGCTGACCCCAGTGCATTGTGATTGGCTGAACACCGCAAGCACCCGTCGGAAATGTAACGCCCCTTACCATAATCGCGACTTCATCTTTGCCAAAATAAAATGTCAAGACAGAGCCTGAAAGGGGAACAGAGTCGCGTGATAGACACAGTGATGAAGCTGGTATGTGCAGTACACAAGCCACGGTTAAGACAGCGACGCCACTGTGATTTACCCTCTCTCTCTCTCGGTTCTCACATCCCTCTCTCTCTCTCTTCCTCCTCTAAGCATCTCATCTCTCTCAGAACAAAACAGTAGCTGATTCAGACTCGCCAGATTGTCATAAGCAAGTCGAATTACCCCTCCTCTCCTAGTTCACGAAACGTCCATCCATAAAAATGCATTCTGTTACTGTTGTAAGTAACTTCATGATTCCTAATGATCTACTTTCGGAGTCCAAATACAAGTGCTTTTGGCGTTCGCCTAGAAACACCCAGCTGCTTCCCTGACATGGCTGCTTCAACACCCCCTAACTGCGGTTACTGAACCACGCCTTCTCTTTATTGTGTGAACATTGGGCTGGCATATGCTAATATTTCCAACATAGTGAGGTAGCATGTGGGCCGTGTTTAGAACGATGCCGTTTTAGGGGGGCGTGCAGAGTCTTAACTTTGATAAAGAATATATCTTTGGTTTTTAGACTTTTTTTGGCTATGCACGAAGAGCTTGTAACACTTCAAAGAGAAGGAAAAATTGAAATCGCATCATAAGACCCCTTTAAAATCATTTCAAAAATCAGTATTCAACAATTGCTTCTATTATTAGTAATAGAAAGGCAAACATTATAATACTTTCTCATTTGCTGTCAGCTTTCAGCAAATACGCATTTATATAATTTCAACAAATCTTTGAATGACTAATGAACACTTAATTTCACAAACCTTGCAGACTTATGCCGAGTTCACACTGCAAGATATTAGCCCGATTTTTCACTCGCCGACAGGTTTTGTGAAATCGCCGACAAATGCCCGACATCGGAGGCAAATCGGTGCTCATTCACGCGAGTGACAATCACGCAGTGTAAATGATCGAAGACGCGATCTGAGGGAATCGCTGATGTGTCGCCGACGCCTGCGAAATATTTGGCATGCTAAATATCTGGATCTGTCGGCGATTCACAATCACGCCGTGTGAAATGAGTTCTGACTGAAAAACACATCGGCGATGACCTACAACCAATGAGAGACCAAGATACAGGGCAACGGGAAGTTCGGGAGGAGTTAGACACAAATATCAGTATTTTAATAGATATATGAACAATTATATAATACAGAAACAAGCACAAACATTTGCTTGACAAGCCACAACATCAGCATAACAGTTACTACAAAATTATTTACCTCCAACTCTCTTTACAGAACACCCAATCCCTGTTCCCTGCATCTCCCCCCTGCACCTGCATTCTCCTGTTATTTCTTCTTTCCTCCCTTGTAGCTGCGGAAATTCAGCTCACGACTTACAATGTGGCAGGGCTATATATATATATATATATATTATTTGACTAAATTTACAGCTCGCTGTAGACTCTGCCTGACGCACGGGGTTCTCACGCGTTATGTTCTTATCACTTCTCGTGTGTGTTCTGGTGTGAAACACGTAGAATATTGCCGACCATACAGAGATCTGTCCTGGTGAATCGTCTTCCATATTGTGAAGTCATTGCAGTGTTAAACCTCCCTTCGCCCGATCTCCGGCATGTTAACCAGCTAGCAACTGATCTAACCCCCAGACTAGCTCACCGCGTGTGAAACAAGGGCATCCGACGAGTGTTTGAAAATCGTGCAGTGTGAATGCTCCAGGCATTAGTTTGAGATCTTGTGAGTGTGCATGTGACCTAGTCATTGAACAGGTCGTGTTCTGTGCCCGGTCGGTTTTCTAAACTCTGTGCTGGCGAATTTGATACGGAGCAGGAGGAGACAGTTGCACCATCACTGGAGAATGTCGCGTCGACGAACTTTTAAACTCATGACTAGATTTTCAAATTATGCTAGCGCCTTTATGTTATTGCCAACTGGCCATATTCATCGTCATTTTCCCTTGTGCTGTGGATGTCAAATGAGGTTACCTGTTGCTTTATTTGAAAAAACATGATTCCCAATGCACACAAACTTCCCAGAATAGGCTACTGAGTGCCCTGTTGGTTACAGTGTTTACTTCTTTTTTTATTATATTTTTAGTAAATATTTATTTAGTTGTGAAAAACTTTGAGCTCTTCTACAACTAATAAGTCTGTTTTTTTTAACCGCTACTATTTTTTAAACTTCCCATTATCAAATGATTTACTATTTCTTAAATATAATTAAAAGTAAATAAATTATACGGCCAGTCGGCCTCACAAACACATCGCTTATGCGCAAGATATTGGCATTCGCGGTGTTCGCAAAAAAAACCCATATCGGTCGACCACTAGTTTTGATCCACTTCAAATGTTGACTAGTGTATTTGCCAGAATTCCGTTTTTACAAGAACTTCATGTTGGATATTGGCAATGCTCATAACTACAGTGAGGAAACAAGATGATTTTAAATTATACCTGTATGACATCCCAGGAGTAGTTTATTGTGCAACCAGAAATAAAAAAAATACCTTTTGACTACAAACAATCCCAAAATATATCAGAGTTTTGATATTCATTCCTGGTGGCTCACAGATAAGAGAAACAAAATATATACGTTTTCAGTCTTCTATAACATATTGCAATATTAACACTGTAAAGTAACCCTTCTTGTATAACAAATGTGAACAGTAGCACCCATCATAAATGTCTGGTAATGCAGTATTATATTTAGACTTTTCTTTTTCTCTACACATCATATAATATTGTATCATATTATATCAAGTTCTAGATGCAATGCATGTGCTTTCAGGGAATATGTCTATATTATGGGGGGGGGGGCGGGGGCTGGTAGGAGGGTAGGTGGGGCCGGGAAAAGTACGTCATATACACAACGGGCCATTTATTTCCAGGACAACTGACAGACCCCCTACAGAGTGGCCAAGCGAGATTATCTGATGATTTGATACTAGAAATATCCAGCGCTTTAATGGCTCGGTTCGGCTGCTGTGGGCATCTCGTATCGTTTCTGACTAAAATGCGACATCCATCAATAATCCGAGTTAGTCACTAATAGCCACGTTGGCACACGCAGTAACGGTCCTTACTGCCTTCAAACTCGCTCTCGCGGTGTACTGTGCGTCTCATACACGATCGGTGCGTCAGCTTGCACGTCTAACGAACATACAACACTTGCGCAGTATATGCAACCGCTTTTGATTAGGGCTAGAAACTTTACAATTGCATCATGCGATAATATCGCGATATGAAATAGGGCGATTTTTCAATCGCAGAGGCTGCGATTACACTTGGTCACGTGACACGCGAGAGTAAAGAGGTGTGTTCAACTTGAAGATCGATCGGTGTATGACATCAAAGTACGGCGAGAGAAAGCATAAGGAGACGTCCGCTGTCTTATAGCTCTCGCAGTGCTTTGATGACACACACCGATCGGTCTAAGCAGCGCTGTTTCAAGTCGAGCGCGGGCTATCAGCAGAAAAAGAAAATAAATAAAACTGTAAACAGCCAAAGGACGTAACTTAGAATGGGAGATGGATCGGTTTGTGAAAGCGAAGAGAAAAGCCATAGATGAAGTCTCACAGACCCAGGCAGGTGCTGGTCATTCACAAGCTAAATGCAAAAAACTATGACGAGGCATATCTTGCTCTCGGCTTCACTCACCGTGTCTATACCGACGCCGCAACAGCTCTACACTGACGCGACAAAGCGACCGGTGCAAATCATTTAACTTTGTGTCAGTACGTCATAAATAGAACAAGGCATCAGCTTAATGTCGGGTTTTGTCGCGCATGCAAGGCGCGCTCCCGGCATCATGTAGACGCGTGACTGAATTATCATGTTTCTACTGTATTTGCTGCTCGCTGCGTCCGTGTAGACTGGTGTTTAATGTCTCGTTGAGGAGGAAAGCCTGTGTGGTGTCCTATGCTTAGCGGACAGCATGAAACCCACAAAAAATAAATAATTAACAGAGAGAGAATAATAATAATAACAACATTTATTCTCTCTATGCTATTTTTCAATATTTCAAGTGATACAGGTAATTTTTTTCCCTGTAAGTTTTTTTAATTAAAAAAGCATACATTTTTCATAACGTTTAGTGAAATTATTTGGTAGTCTGAGGTGGGATGGGGATTCGGGAAAGGGGGACAGATTTTTTTTATAGGTTTAAAGGGGGGCGCGACCAAAAAAGTTTGAGAACCACTGGTCTAAAGTTAACAGACAGTGTTTAAAAAGTGCAGTCCCCATGTTTACATATGTTTATTACAGTGACTTTGAATTACCTAAAGTAGTGTGGTAAAGAAACAGATTTGTTTTTTTTATTTCTGCAATCTACTTTAGTTTGTTTGATTTGTTACTGACTTTCATATTAATTTTTACACCAGGCTTATTTGTCAGTGCGTTATGTTGTCATAATAATTACATGTTGCTTACAAGGTTGGAAGTTCAACAAATCAGTCAATATACTGTGATTGTAGTTGTTAAATAAAAATGTAATTCATATCAGTTCATGCATCTCCTAATTTCATCGTAACATATAGGCCTGGCCTACAGAAAAGAACATTTATGTTTAATCTATCTAATAGTGTGTTGGTCATACTATACAATGATTTATAGCTTGTCTTTGTTGAATAATACAGAACATAAAGACCTTAAAAAAATAATTGCATATTAAATCGCAATCGTAATATTGGTAAAAAAAAAATCGCAATTACATTATTTTCCAAAATCTTTCAGCCCTACTTTATTGTTCTCTACCTGCTTCCGCTGTCGCGCCATCCACGCTTGGTGTTATGTACAATACCTGCATGTTATTGGTCAATCTACTTTGGATGTTTTAGGCAATATAAAAATCATGGTCAGGACGTGTCCCGTATAAATGGCACATATGGCCACCCTATTCATAAGCCAATATATGATAGTTCCATAAGTTTCTATCAGTACAAATTTATCAAAAAACAATAAATTGTTCACCTCTAGATTTTACCATGTGCTATGACAACTACAATTATAATTGGCCCATGTGGTTCATCTTGTGCATTTTACATATCTTAGGAAAGATAGTCGCAAGAGAGCAAGCTCATGAGCAAATCTAGGGCGGCTTTGTGTCAAGAGAAGTGCTCAGAGAGCAATCTCAATGGCAATGAGGTCGAAAAACATTGTCCCTGGACAGAGTGGGAGGATGACATGTCTAACCCATCACTGGAAGTGTTGTTTGGCAGCCATATAATCCTTCATGCATCATTTCAATGTCTGCGATGTCTTGTCTGCTGCCAAGGCCTGTTGGGAGCATGCACTTAACTGAGCCCTGGGACTAAAGCCTGCCTCCTGTCAGAATGGTGAGATAACCAAGTGTGGTTTTGCAGGTAATGACTATTCCCTGTGACTGGGGCTCAGTGTCTTGTAGGTCTCACGGGTCTCATTGCGAACTATTTGAAGTATAGTGCCAAGCTGATGTACAATTTCGCTGGCACTTGCAATTCTTTGGCCCCAGATGCAATTTTGAATTTTATTTTCATTAGCTGTAGCTCTCTAAACCATCATTATCTCCAGCAGGTCTAGCTTTTAACATCTTCATTATATTTAGGGTTATGTCTCTAAATATTGAGTTTAAGTCAGTTTATTACCAAATAAAATTAGGTTAATTTAACAATGTTATTACAACTTTTCTCACATTCAGTTGGACAAAGGCTCTGCTTAAAACATGAGAATGTGAACTAACATGAGCTGTGAACTAAATCGAGCTGGACAAAGGTGAGCATTTGGAGTTTAAAAGAGAAGACTTTTATTTGTCATCTGGAAGCATGTGGACATTGAAGCTGCTTACATATGGATTTTGGATGGTCAAAAATGGGGTATGGTGAGCACCATTCACTTGCATTAGATGGAGGAAAATCCTGAAATGGTTTCTTCCAAAACCTTAAAGGGATAGTTTCCCCCCCTCCCCAAAATGAAATTCGCATTAATTACTCACCCTCATGTCATTTTCCATCTCGTAAACTCATCGGTTTCCATCTTCTTTGGAACAAAAATTAAGATATTTTTTATTAAATCTGAGAGCTCTCTGACCCTGAGCAATAAATAAGCCATTCCCTGAAACATTCAAGGGACCCAGAAAGGTTGCAAGGACATTGTTAAAATAGTCCATATGAAATCAGTGGTTCAACCATAATGTTATGAAACTACGAGAATACTTTCTGTATGCAAAAAAAAATAATAATAATAAAGACTTATTAGTCCTGTACCTGAAATCAAGGTACTACTTACACTTGAGCTGCATCCGAAAGCTTAAAAAATGCTGCTTTTGAAGAATTCATTCCAAGGTAGGAAGGCATCAAGGCACATCCAAATCCAAATTCTGCTTTACTTCCTTTCTCTGGAGGTACCTTCTTCTGATCTAATTTTGAAGGCAGCATAGATGTATCCTTCATAGGAATGTCCCATAATCCTCTTGCTTTTCATTCTGTGACAGTTAAAAAGCTAAAAAGAAATATGGCATCTGGAAGTGTGATTGTGGGACTCACTTTTTGTAAGTGCAATTTATGTTTCGACCAACTTTTTTACTTTTTCCACTTTTGATTGTTATTTCCTAGCAAGAAATTAGTATTGTAGGCAGTGTTCGAACTATACCATGGAATTTGGGGGAGCCCACTTGTTTGTTTTTTTTATAACCGGGGGGGGTGGGGTGTCGTGCGCTTGCGGGCTTACAATGACTTACAAAGATACATAACAGCTACAAGTGTATGCACGACTTGCTTTATGCAAGCACTATATAGAATAAATCACTATACAGGATTACACTCGTGCGCAACATTTCCTCCGTCATCCAGGCTACAGAAGATAGCATAATTCCTCCATTCGGTTAGGCTAAGTCATCGAGAGTTCACCAGACCTATAACAACCCGTCATTAGTGTTGCTTTCGTCAACGAAAATTATGACTAAATATAGTCAACGAACCTTTATCACGTGACGAAAACGAGACGAGACGAAAATGCTGGTCATGTGACGATGACTAATTAAATGTATAATGCAATATCGTTGACAAATAAAAACGAGACTAAATATGGTTTACAAAATAAAAACTATGCTAAATAAAATTCGTTTTCGTTGACCAAAACGAGAAGAAACGAAATGTTATAATGTTATTTCGTCTCGTTTAGTCGCGTTATTATTTTTGCAGTATTTCTTTTTCCTGTGTCTCGCTTCAGGGGCTGCATCACGTCGCACTACGCAGACGCAGGCGACGTCACTTCCTCATCAAGGTTCCCGCCGCACGTATTCCAGCGCATTATTTAGAACAGTGTTTCTCCAACCGGGGGTTGGTCCGCGCTTCTGTCGAGAGCAGCTATTGAGACTAATCCATGTTGTAATTTCGCCAATAATTATGAATCACGGAACTTCCGGCTGCTGAAAATTAGTTCCGGATGTCACTTTCCACGTAGTGGGAGACGCTCTGCGTATATATCCCGCTCTATGGTGTGTGTATTACTCCCCTCTATGCGTGTGTGTATTATTATCCCTCTCTTATGCATGTGTGTATGAATCCCACTCTATGCGTCGTGTGTATTATCCCGCCCTAAAATGCGTGTGGTATTATCCCCGCTCTATGTATGTCTCCGCTCAGTATAAGCGCAGCGTCCCGCTCACGGCCGCATGTGAGTGCTTTACCACTAGTATACCGTTCATCCTCTCTCACAGCTCATCGGAACAGCAGAGTCCACTCAGAAATCCAGCCGACGGGACGCATGGATGTAGTACACTATTGTTTCTGTCTGCAATAGCCCTACTATGCTGTAACAAGGTGTGGTAAATGGGCAACCCTGGTAACGCTGCTGGTTGCCCTCATATCTTTAATTGATCTGCTAACCTGTTATGCTCAGTGTCCTCTGATAATAATAGCTTTCTAGGATTAAAAATTATTTGGATAATTGGTAAAAAAAAAAAAATCCCTTAATAAGCTCTACTGGGGGTTGTGTAGACCTTACACGAAAAAAACTAAAACAGCAATTTATTTCATTTGTAGGCCTATCTTTATTTTTTATTTGTGCTATCATTATTTATTTCTTTATTTGTTCTTATTTTATTTTTAACTGCTTAGCCTCCTTGTCATTTTTAATTCAATTCAAAGTTTTAAATCAAGCAATCTCGTGCTACTACAACAAAATTACCCAGCTGTAAAATCAAAGCTAGTTTATGTAAACAAGTTATCTCACAATGTTTTACCATATAATATAAAGGTCCACATTACCATCTGTCATATAATTGGTCGCTTTCATTAGATTAGCCACCTGATTGCCACCATTGTAGATAATTTGTTGTTTATTAATAAATAAAATATCTGTATGACATTATATTCTGTAGTTCTTCCCCGTTGTACCGAATATCTATACTTTTCAAAATATCATATCGAAGTTAGAAATTCAAAAATTGTGACAAAATAAATTTTATAGGGTGCCACAAGTTTGTTAAAATTCCCAAAGGGTGCCGCGACTAAAGAAAGGTGGGAAACTCTGATTTAGAAGACGAAAACCAAACAACGTTAAGTCTGACATAGAGAAAGGGACCGATGGCCGGCCAGCCTGGGTTCGTCTTTATTTAAATTTATGTTTGTGTACTTCTAACATGTTTGGTTGGTAAATTAAATGTTGTAAATTCAAATCAGAGCGTCCTCCGTGTCTGGAATGGATGTATTCTTGAGTCTTTAAGGTAACAATAATATAATAAGATAACCTTGTTTGAAATGGGTTTGGCTAAAATAAAATTTTGGTTTTGTCTATGCTACTAGGTACTTATACTATATTGGCTGGGTTAAATAGAATTGCATTTCTAAAAAGAGATTAAAATACAATTTTCATTGACTAAAACTAGACTAAATGTCATCCGTTTTCGTCGACTAAAACTAGACTAAAATGCTCAGACTTTTAGTTGACTAAAACTTGACTAGACTAAAAAGAGTATGAACGTGACTAAAACTAATAAAAACTAAAATGACAGTTTCACACAAAGACTAGACTAAAACAAAAATTAAAACAGGCCGCCAAAAACAACACTACCAATCACTACACATAATTGCGAATAACATGCCTTACCTTAACACAGAATCGACCACAGTCCAACTTTTATATTTTTTCTGCGAATCTTTGCGTTAACATGTACTAAACATGAGTGGAATTTGCACCGCAGCGCCCCCACACCTTGATGCTCATGACAAGAATAGCATGTATAGTTATCTTTATTGAAGTGAGTTAGGTTTAAATCGCCCGTCATGCATGAATTAATTATATTTTTGCAATTTTACACATAATAATCCACGATGATAACATTACACAAAACTGAAATTGCACGTCAAAATAACACATTGTCAGTATTTTTTGAGACCCCCCAAAATTTCACAAATCACGTTTTCAGGGGAGCCCATGTCTTATTAAGGGGAGCCGAGCTCCCCCTAGCTCCCCCGTAGTTCGCACCCTGATTGTAGTAATTAATAATTGTTCACTTCATTATCATCAAAGCTCTCTCTGATTTGTTGTAGATCGTTAAACCATTACGTTGCCTCAGAAGTCTGTCCAAAATCAGTTTCGTAAGGTACCTTCATAGGACAGAGGCAGAAAGTCACAGCTTTTCAGAAAAAAAGCTGCTTCAGACGCAGCTTTTGACTGACCGGTCATCTGTTTTTGCTTTTGGATGCAACCTGTCCGCCGAAACATAAATTCATCTATATTGGAGCACACCTGGAGCTTATAGTTGTTAAGTGCCTTGCTCAAGGGTACCACAGCAGTCATCAACTGAGGAACGATGCACTTACCATTGAGCCTCTCTAGAACCCCCTTTAGGGTTTTCATGCAAAATGTACTAGGTAATTATTTTTGCCGCACCTTGGAAAAGCAGGGAATCTTCAGATGTGAATTTTTAGATCATGGTGATCTAAACTGGGTCTGACTCTTTTTCTAGTGAAGTGGCTGGCACTCTACAGATGGCCTATTTTTTAAAGTGGGGCTCCTTAATACCTCCACCGAGGGGCTGCAGAGTGGTAAACACTCCTTTCAACACTGGCGCCCGCGACCGTCCCAAATGAAATGATCCACTTATGATTTACTTTGCCTATGCCCCTTGCATCCTCAAGAGCCCCCTACTCTTTCCATCTGTAATTCTAACACACCCCTCCTCTATCATAGAGGTACCCCTGTATGCTAGCTCCCACTATCTCTGTTTTCTCATGGGGCCTACGCATGCAAGATGCTCTCTGTTTGATTTTCATATTGCATTCCTTAGCACATAATCACTGTTGTTTGCGCTCATTCCGTACCGTGTTCTCAAACAAGACCCGTGCTGAGGTGTTTTCTTCCTGAATAGGTAAGCTTTGTTTTAGTTTGAAGCAAGGGTACTATCACCTCCTACTGCGTTGCTTGATTCAAGCACCAATTTTTGGATATGCCTCTTTAGCATAGCACCCTTCGGGCTATCTCTGGCTGTGTCAGATAAGTCTGATGCTACCCAAACCACCCACTACTCTGCCTTGCTCTCAGAGTGAGATGATATTTTTTCGAGAGGAGGAAAAAAGAGACAACAAGGGCTTGTGCTTATCTAAAATTCTTGATGCAGTTGTTTTTGTGAGGGAGTTGTATTTTGCGAGCTTTATGTCTTGTGTATGCTTGCATTTTGCATCTGAAACAAAGCCTTTGAACATCAAGAGAGATGTGCAAGTTAATGGTCACAGTTTTTTTGCTGTGTTATTTAGAGCAGAGTTTTCAAAGTGGGTCTGCAAAGGAAGCACTGAATGGAAATTTGAGAGAAAGAGAATATGTGAAAAGATTGTTGTCACAGTTATCTTTATTGTGGGTAGAAAAAAGGGTGCACTGTCAACTTAAGAGAAAGTAAATATTTTCTAAATATGATTTAATTAGTTTTGGCTTTAGTACAACACAAAACTTTAAGTAAAAATGATTTAGAGAATATTTAATGCCAGTTAATAAAGCATTCAAACTAGGAGCTGTGTAAGATTAGATGAAACTCGGTATGTACTGTAGTCAACAAGATAGTAAAGATTAATTGGAGCAATATACATAGATGAGAATGGCAAAATATACAGCTTACAATATAGGCCGAATAGTCTCAAAACAATCCACCTTTTTCTTGCTGTAAAAATGGGTGCGGCCATTTTTAAATTCTATGGGTCTAGCTTCCGGTCTCATCCCCGTCCAGCTATTTTTAGCTGTTCAGAACCGCTCCTTTTGCTGCTTGATATTGAAATTGGTGTGTCTTACCATATTATTTTTATCTATTATCTTAATTATGAATACACTGGTTTGTAGTGCAAACAGTTTTACCATTTACTGCACGTTGTTATTCTTTTTGTCATTTCCCTATAGCGGCTAATGAACCGGAAAGGCTTACTTCCGCGTTGAAGAAAAAGGTGGATAGCGTGGATTCTGGTTGTCATGGCAACACAAAAAGACAACATTTTGTCCAGCCACCTTTCCTTCTTCCAGCCTATGAATTTTGTATCATGTTTGCTTGGTGTCCTGTGTGACTCATTCTGTGTACATCATTGTGTTTTCCTTTGTTTCATTTACAATTCAGATGCACTTTATCTGCCTGAAATCAAGTGGCAGCTATCGATGGCTTGGCAACCTAACTGATATAAAAAATCTGGGAGAGAATCAAGTCATAATCAGCACTACACCTCCCTATGGATGTTGAATTTCTTCAACAGTCAAAGTTGAAGACACCCCCAAGAGTTTCATTGGCAACTTTTTTTTTTAACTTCATAAAAATATAAGTGCTTTCTCTTAACAGTCTTTTGAGCTTCTGGCTAAAGTGTGCCTTAAGCTTATGTTTAAAAAACTGAATTTCATACCAAATAAAAGTAGGCCTTTTATGCAGTGCAAGACATTACCCAAGTTAAAGATGTATACCTGTTTATCACATATTGGGCCCATGGTATTAAATAGTTCGAAAAACCTTGATCTAGGACATTGAGATCAGGCACACAGTACCTGTTTGCAGCAGAAGGAAATATGAATCACAGATATAACTCTGTCACACAAGAATCTGTTTGGTGGACATTCCAGCCTGCACCATCCTCTCCCACTTTAGATCTGAAGGTTCTCCACTTTGTCATCTGTCTCTTGCCATCTGTAAAATGAAAGCCTGGCTGGCTATGCTGGTGAGTCACACAACACATCAATTGCCTGCGACTAACCACTTGTTTGACCTGTAACTGTTTTTGAGAGTGACTCACTTACACATGGAAAATGAGTGATGTACTGATATCTGTTATTATTTATAGGTGGATATTGTTGTGGCTGAAGGTTACAGTGGCACTGTTCAACTTGCTCATCCAAAGTGTCTGGAGCCCTGGCCACCCAGAGTTTTTCTTCTTTTTTTTTCTTATTGCAGCTGCTTCTCATACAATGCTTAACAGCAAGAATCATTGATGAGAGTGTGTTAGTGGACACAGTAACGCCGCTCCCTATACGCAAAGTATGCAGTTTGTGTAGGGCACCAACTCCCAGGGGGGCACCATACCAGTTGCTAAATTTTTTTTATATTAATTTATATTAATATTAAATTAACATATACATATATAAGGTCATCTTTAGATTTGTATTTATTTTAAATGTCCCTCAATCATAATTGATGGACAGCTACCCGTGAAACGACATCAGCAATCCGGTGCTGAGAAAAGAAAAAGAAAAAAAAAAGATGAAGCCCGTGCATCACTTTCAGGTAGCCTACATTCATAATCCTGTGAAACTTTTTTTTGGCTGTTGACGTTAATATGTTTTTTAATGTCGGTGATAATCAGTGTTGGGAAGGTTACTTTGGAAATGTAATAGGTTACAGATTACGAGTTACCCTATTTAAAATGTAATAGTAGTTTAACTTTTTCAATTACTTTATTAATGTAACTGACTACATTTGATTACTTTTTGAATACTTTTCTAAATTTCTAATGAATGTTTCAACTGTTATTCATTTTCAAACATTTACACCATGCAGGGTTAACCTTACAGTAGTGCTCAGACTTTCAAAATCCTTCATCACTTGAATTAAGATTATAATCATTTAACCATCCCCACAAATCTGATTTTTAGAGTACCGCCTTTTACTTTGAGATTGATCTGAAGTTCAATGCAGATTTAAAATGATAAGAAATAGTTAATAGAAATCTTTGCATTACTACAGGAAACACTGCATCTAATAATGGTTTGGAAAATTAATTAAATTGTTAATTAAAAAATAATAATAAAAGCATATACATAAACTCAAATACAGTTATCTAATAAGCATGTGTCCTATTCTGTGTACTAAACTCCTGAAACATTGTGTCTCTTTGTATATGATATGATGATAGTTTTTCCTCAAAATAATTCAAATGCTCCATGAGTGACTCCGAGGCGGTTCTAGAGATATGTTTATGTGTTCATGTACTCATATATTGAGGCGGCAGAGGCTGAAAACACAGCAAGCTTCAGTAGGCCTATGTGTAGTAAATGAAACCGCATATCTGCGCCATTCATTTCCACGAGGGGCGGACTGGGAAAAAAATTCAGGCCGGGAAATCTCACACTCATACACCCACAACAGATTCTGAAACATGGACAACCCTATTTTTTTTGTATGGACCTCACATAAAAATGTTTAAATCCTTAGGTTGGGGACATGGAGAATAAAAGTTATCTCCTGAACTGCACCTTCACTTCCATTTTAATTTTCAGTCTCTTTATTTTGCCCTAATATCTATCTCTCTCATGACTTATACTCAAGATTTAACAAAACTATACTTTCTAAATTGCCTACATGTCAAAATTAGTACATCACTACAATATATTTATAGAAAAATCCTAATACTGAACATGAGTCATGCTTTTCCCTTACAAAAATTAACCATGTTTTTTTTTTTTTGCAAATGGATTACCATTTGTATTTATTTTTACTACAAATTCCATGGTTAAACTATGGTTAGTGTAGCAAAACCATGGTTAATTTGTGGTTACCATGGTTTAACAATAGTAACCATTGTCTTTGGATTTATAGTAAAATCATCGTTATAATTATAATTTTCGTAAGGGTTGTGTTGTTGTCTGCCCTAGCTCCCTCTAAACCATAAACAATATGATTATTTGTCTGCTAAATTACTACTGTAACATTACAATAGATAATAATGATGTCCTTTAAACAGTATTTTGAGTGATGACTGATGAGCAATGAGCTGCTGCTGCTTAACTAAGTAAACAAAGACAAAACTACAATAGCATATTTACAGATGAAACTGACCTGTACTTGAAACCCTGAACAGTAGTTTTGCTTCTCTGCTCCACCTGTGCGCTTCCACAGTCCACTCCATTCTCTCTCTCGCATTGATTACTCTGATCTAAACCGTTTGGTGGAGGCGCGGAGAGAGCGTGAGCCGAAGCATTGCCATTCGCGACTAACCGATTCATGATTTATTAGATATTTAATTATCGAATGGCAAATTTGGAAATAATCGCTTTAGTATATTCGGCAGGCAATTATACAATAATAATAGTAAAATAGCGGGCCAAATTGTCTGCCAGGCCACTGGGAATTGTCCCGGTTCTCCCGATGGTCAGTCCGCGCCTGATTTCCACAGACATGTAGAATGTGCAGGATTCATATATTGTCTTTTTTTGCGGCTTAATATTCACAGACACTAGTCCATATTGCATTTTGATTCAAGTGTACTGACCTACTTTTGATTTATTCGTCCAAAATGTGGCATAATCCGTCCGCGTTAGGCTATAGGAATTCCGTTTTTATGACTGATTCTACAAACCAGTCTGTGTTTTCTGCATCGCGGAAATTATAGGGCCGTATGTCTCATATTTTAGAGTAGTCAGTGCAATTTGGGAAAGAAGTCAATTAAGTCTGTATGTGGATGTGTGTAAATATTCCAATGTAATCCCCTTTGTAATCATTAACATTTTCATAAGTAACTGTAGTTTAATCACACATTTTTTCTTAGTAACTGTAACTGATTACAGTTACATTTATTTTGTAATTAAATTACATGTTACCGCCGTTACATGTAACTATTTACTCCCCAACACTGGTGTTTTTAACCCCAACAACTCATCTACTATTCCTCTGACTTCCACATGTTCCCTTACAAAACTTAGGCATGGTTTTACGAATAAAACCGAAATCTGGTCTTGTAGCCATGGATGGGACCACAATTAACCATGGTTTTGTTACTTCAAATAACAGTTTACAAAGAAGTATTAAGTTAATATTTTTTGTGGTTATAAAAACAAACCTAAGCCAACAACAGCCTTTAAAATTACTTAAAATGCATTATATAAACAACTGAGTTAATAATGATTTGTTCCTTAATATTAAGTGTTTCATTGAATCACACTGTTAAAATAATAATGTCATACAAAGTAAACAATTATGTCAACATTACATTTTATTACAAATGCCTGCAAAGGGAGCCAAAGGACTGGTAATTGCTGCTGTTATACTTACAGGACGATCAAATCCTTGTTTATTATTGACCAAACATTTAATTCAAATATCCACATAATCTTTCTTTTTTTGGCCACCTTTTTGCGATAGAAGTGTTACAGCCTCTATAATTTCTTCAACAAACATATGTGGACATCACAACCCTTACAAAAATTAACCCTGGTTCCCTTCAGGAACTCGAGCGGCGTCAAGATTTCGCTTTGGGAACGCCCTTGCTTGCCGCGTTCTGAAGCACGTGTAAAATCAGTCCAATGGAGCAGTGAGACGTCACCAGCGGGTTGACGCAAGCACCAGAAAGCATAAAAGCGCATCCGGCAGAGCGCAAACCAGTTTCTGTTCTTCAGTAGCGCTCTGTGTATGTGTCGGTCTATTTACTGTGTTCTGTCCGCACAAGCACTCATATATTATAAAACAATGAGAAAGTCTATGGCGAGCGAACGGCATTACAAACGCTGTGTTCCTCCCTGCCCACGATATCTGGCGGCGGGGGATACACACGATTTGTGTGTCGTTTGTTTGGGAGTGGAGCATGCACGGTCAGCTTTCGAGGGGGCTGATTGTCATGACTGCCGTGTTTGATGAGAGCAGCCAGGCTCGCGATCCCGCTGGCAGTGGTCCCGCTGTTGCCGAGGCACAGTGCGGACTGTTGTCGTGGGGATCGCGGTTGGATTTAGCGGAGGGATCCGAGACGAGCTCGTCCTTTTCTCGGTCCTCACCCGCTAGATCCGCGGCTCTCTCTCAGGGTTTGGAAGCCCACGCTGCGGTTTCTTCCCCCCAGAGAGAGAGCCAGACACTTCATCTATCTTCCTCCGAGGAGGTGGATGTGATGAACAGAGGAGACTGGGGCTTGACCACCCATTAGCAATCCCTCGCGTATGAGGAGTTCGTGGAGGTTGTGACTCGTGCTGTAGCCAAATTAAATATCGAGTGGCCAGCCGAGAAACAGGACGCTCGTCCTAAGAGCAAATTAGACAAGCGTTTCCTGAAAGCGAGGTCACAGCCTTCATGACGGGGCCTTCCGTTTTTTCCCGATCTCCATGCTGAGGTGTCAAGATCGTGGGAAAAAACGTATTCTTCCCATATATATAGCCCCACAGTCTAATTATTCTAATATCGTGGGGCTGAATGTGAAGGGATATGGGGCGATGCCGGCGGTGGAACAGACGCTCGAGAGCTATCTGTCCCCGTCCTTAGCATCGTCCCTGAAGGCCCCGAAGCGTCCCACCAGGCCTGTTAAGCTTGCAGCAGGTCAGGCTGGCGCATGCTTGCACACCATGGCGGTGTTACAAGCGTACCAGGCTGACCTGCTCAAGGACCTGGATGACAGGGAGGAGGGGGAATCCGACGTGGTAGCTGAACTGCGTCGGGCCACAGATTTGTCCATCCGAGCCACCAAAGAAACAGCCAGAGCCATCGGCCGTTCAATGGCAGCAATGGTGGCCACAGAGCAGCATCTGTGGTTGAATCTGTCCGAAATGCAAGATAAGGACAGATTCTTCCTACTAGACGCCCCGCTCTCGCCCTCTGGCCTTTTCGGCGACGCAGTTAACACTGTTGTCGAGAGGTTTCAAGAGGCGAGGAAGCAAGCGGCAGCGTTTCAACGGTTCCTCCCTCGCCGCTTCCAGGCCCAGGGGGCTGCTGAGAGGGAGCAGCCCCAGCCGTCAGGCTACTCATATCGCCAGTCACAAAAACAGAGCGTTGCAACCCGCACCCCCTCCGCAAAAAAACCGGGGTCGGGGCACGACGCTCTCAGTCATGGGGGGATCCTCTAACCCGAACGGATCTGCGGATCGTTCGTTGTCGAAGAGGCCCTCGACCTATCGGTCTTGCCGCTAAAACTCATGGCCTCTGAGGGCAGCCTACCACCTGGGGAGGAAAGGATACCACCTCAGTATACGGTGCCCAATCCTACTCAGTGCCCTCACGGAGGCTTATTGATAACCCTGCCACCCTCGGTGCTTCAGGGCTCAGTGAGCTCCGACGAGCAAAATTCCCAGCTGCCGCCCGGCAACGGTACGGCACGGGAGAGCTCGCCCCCTCAAGTGAGGGTTCTACAGCAGTCAGGTCGGTCATTCCCTCATTCCGGTCACCGCTCAGGGCACAAGAACTGGCTCCTCGATAACACCAGAGCCCAGCCTTACGAGAGTCCTGTTTCCCCTTAGATAAGATTTTCCTGGTGAGCGTTTGAAACCTTCTACCAAATCCAAAATGGTACCTGCAGATTGTGGATAGCGGTTACAGAAGCCCGTTCGGTTCTCGTCCGCCTCATTTCACGTGTGTCATCCCCACACTAGTGGGGTCCCTATCAGGCCTGGTAATGGAACAAGATTAAGTAGAGAGCGTCCGGGTTCTATAGCCGTTACTTCATCGTTCCGAAGAGGGATGGTGGGTTGCGTCCGATCTTAGATCTCCGTCTTCTGAACCGCGCTATCAAACGGCTTCGGTTCAAGATGCTCACTATCAAGCAGATAGTATCTCAGATCCAGTCCGAGGACTGGTTTGTTACGATAGATCTCAAAGAGGTTTATTTCCATGTTTCCATCCTCCCTCAACACTGGAAGTTCCAGAGGTTAAATTTCGGGGGCGAAGCATACAATATCGAGTTCTTCCCTTCGGCCTGTCACTCTCACCCCGCACGTTCACGAAGTGTGTGGATGCTGCTCTGGCTCCGCTGCGACTCCAGGACATCCGCATACTAAACTATATCGACGACTGGTTGATTTTAGCTCAATCGGAGCAGATGGCGGCTCGGCATCGAGATGTCGTCCTCGCCCATATGAGAGAGCTGGGGTTAAGACTAAACGCCAAGAAGAGTGTTCTTTCTCCACTACAGAGAACCACTTATTTAGGCGTGGTGTGGGACTCAACCTCGATGCAGGCACGTCTGTCTCCTGCTCGAATCGAGTCAATCCTCACGACAGTCACGAGAGTAAGAGAAGGCAAGTCACTCACTGTCAAAGAGTTTCATCGTGATACCTTTTGGCCTGTTGTACATGAGACCCTTGCAGTGGTGGCTCAGAACCAAGGGATTTTCCCCGAGGGGGAATCCGCTTCGCATGATCAAGGTCACGCGGCGATGCTTATGTGCCTTAGACATGTGGAAGAAACGTTGGTTCCTGGTTCAAGGCCCGACGTTAGGGGCTCCTTGTCGTCGTGTAACGCTAACGACGGATGCCTCTCTCACGGGTTGGGGAGCGGTCATGAGTGGCCGCTCTGCCCAGGGTCTGTGGGAAGGCCATCATTTCTTTTGGCATATCAACTGCCTGGAGATGCTTGCCGTGTTTCGAGCTCTGACACACTTCCTTCCAGACCTAAGGGGGCATCATGTACTTGTCCGCACAGACAACACATTGGTTGTCCCCTACATCAATCGGCAGGGGGGTCTGAGTTCGCGCCCCTTGTACAAGCTGGCGCGCCAGATCCTTCTGTGGGCTCAGGGGAAGCTCATCTCTCTAAGAGCAGTTTATATCCCTGGGTATCTAAATCAGGGGGCAGATATCCTGTCGAGACAGGGGCTGAGGCCCGGGGATGGAGGCTCCACCCTGAGGTGGTGGAGCTCATTTGGAGGGAATTTGGCCAGGCGGAAGTGATTCTATTTGTGTCGCAGGAAACGACACACTGTCCGCTCTGGTTCTCCCTCACGTAATACAGTAAGCATCCAGCTCCACTGGGGCTGGATGCCATGGTGCAGATGTGGCCGAGGCTTCGTTTGAATGCTTTTCCCCCGATCGCTCTGCTTCCGGGAGTTCTGGAGAGAGTACGCCGGGATGGGGTCCATCTGTTGCTAGTAGCCCCGTTCTGACCGGCCCGAGTATGGTTCTCGGACTTGTTGTCCCTCCTTGATGGCTCTCTGCTGGAGATTCCGATCAGGAAGGACCTCCTCGATCAGGCGGGGGGCGCCATTCTTCACTCCCGCCCGGAGTTTTGGAAGCTGTGGGCATGGCCCCTGAGAGGGCACAGCTCCTAGCATCTGGTCTCAACTGAGGTTGTTGAGACTATAACTCCAGTCCATAGCTCTCGCCACTAGGAAACAGTACGCCTTGAAGTGGAAACATTTCACTTCATGGTGCGGACAGCGACTACAGGACCCAGTCAACTGCCCAATTGGTTCAGTTCTGGAGTTTTTTCTCACGCAGGAGCGATTCTCTGCTGTTATCTCCCTCACTCTGAGGAGGTACAGTGGGTACGGAAAAGTATTCAGACCCCCTTAAATTTTTTCACTCTTTGTTATATTGCAGCCATTTCTAAAATCATTTAAGTTATTTTTTTTTTACTCATTAATGTACACACAGCACACAATATTGACAGAAAACACAGAATTGTTGACATTTTTGCAGATTTATTAAAAAAGAAAAACTGATATTTCACATGGTCCTAAGTATTCAGACCTTTGCTCAGTATTTAGTAGAAGCACCCTTTTGATCTAATACAGCCATGAATCTTTTTGGGAAAGATGCAAACAAGTTTTTCCAACACCTGGATTTTGGGATCCTCTGCCATTCCTCCTTGCATATCCTCTCCAGTTCTGTCAGGTTGGATGTTAAACGTTGGTGGACAGCCATTTTTAGATCTCTCCAGAGATGCTCACAATTGGGTTTACGTCAGGGCTCTGACTGGGCCATTCAAGAACAGTCACAGAGTTGTTGTGAAGCCCCTCCCTCGTTATTTTAGCTGTGTGCTTAGGTCCATTGTCTTGGTGGCCTTAGCACATCTGGAGAAGGTTTTCGTCCAGGATATCCCTATACTTGGCCGCATTCATCTTTCCCTCTATTGCAACCAGTCTTCCTGTCCCTGCAGCTGAATAACACCCCCACAGCATGATGCTGCCAACACCATGCTTCACTGTTGGGACTGTATTGGACAGGTGATGAGCAGTGCCTGTTTTTCTCCACACATACCGCTTAGAATTTAAGGCCAAAAAGTTTTATCTTGGTTTCATCAGACCAGAGAATTTTATTTCTTACCATCTTGGAGTCCTTTGGGTGTTTTTTTAGCAAATTTCATGCGGGCTTTCATGTGTCTTGCACTGAGGAAAGGCTTCCATCGGGCCACTCTGCCATAAAACCCAGACTGGTGGAGGGCTGCAGTGATGGTTTACTTTCTACAACTTTTTCCCATCTCCCGACTGCATCTCTGGAGTTCAGCCACAGTGATCTTTGGGTTCTTTTTACCTCTCTCACCAAGGCTCTTCTCCCCCGATAGCTCAGTTTGCCGGACGGCCAGCTCTAGGAAGGGTACTGGTCATCCCAAACATCTTCCATTTAAAGGATTATGGAGCCACTGTTCTCTTAGGAACCTTAAGTGCAGCAGAATTTTTTTTTTTTGTAACCTTGGCCAGATCTGTGCCTTTGCCACAATTCTGTCTCTGAGCTCTTCAGGCAGTTCCTTTGACCTCATGATTCTCATTTGCTCTGACATGCACTGTGAGCTGTAATGTCTTATATAGGCAGGTGTGTGGCTTTCCTAATCAAGTCCCATCAGTATAATCAAACACAGCTGGACTCAAATGAAGTGTAGAACCATCTAAGGATGATCAGAAGAAATGGACAGCACCTGAGTAAATATATGAGTGTCACAGCAAAGGTCTGAATACTTAGGACCATGTGATATTTCAGATTTTCTTTTTTAATAAATCTGCAAAAATTGTCAACAATTCTGTGGTTTTCTGTCAATATGGGGTGCTGTGTGTACATTAATGAGGAAAAAAATTAACTTAAATGATTTTACCAAATGGCTGCAATAAAACAAAGAGTGAAAAATTTAAGGGGGACTGAATACGTTCCGTACCCACTGTAATACGTGCGCGGCCTTAGCTGCTTACCACGCCCTTCTGGGTGGTAAATCATTGGGAAGACACCCACTTGTCACTCGTTTCCTCCGTGGCACTCTGAGGCTGAGGCCAGTACAACTAAGGTGTCCTCATGGGACCTGGCTGTGGTTCTGAAGGGCTTATGCAATGCCCCCTTTGAACCCTTAGAAGACGTGTCGGTCAAGTTGCTCACGCTCAAGACTATCTTTCTCCTTGCTATTTCCTCACTGAAAAGGATCGGGGATCTTCAGGCACTCTCTGTTCTCTCTTCGTGATGTGCTCATAAGATACACACACAGGCAGGGATTTGGTAGTATGGCGCAGTGGGTATTCTCTTTCACAAAGCGATCTCAACGCAGCTCGAGTTCCCTTGGGGAATGTCTCTAGGTTACGTATGTAATCATGGTTCCCCGAGGGAATGAGACGCTGCATCACTTTGCCATACTCCCTGCATCCCTGCAAGCACTACTTCATCGAAGCTGTGTGGCGCCCGGCCGGATGCACTTTTATGCTTTCTGGTGCTTACGTCCCCTGCTCGTCACTCTCGCTGCTCCATTGATGGATTTTGACAGTGCTTCAGAACGCGGTCACCGCAAGTGCGTTCCAAAAGCGCCCTCTCGCGACGCAGCGTCTCGTTCCCTCGTGGAACCATGGTTACATACGTAACCTAAAACGTTTTTAAAAAATCGTAATACCACTGCTTAGTTTTCTTTTGCGTGATTTATGAATGCTTGAGACTAAAATCACTGTATTTGTAAACTTCATAGCATAGGTACTCTGCGCCTAGGCTAACAATGATAGTGGTATATTTACAATTACAATTCCAATTTATTTTATTTATTACTTTTAATATTTTATTAAAGTTTCTGTTTGACCCCTATAAGTAATTTGTGTTTTTTGTTTGTTTGTTTGTTTTTTTACTTCCATAATATTTGGGGGAGGGGGCACAACAATACAATTCTGCTTAGGGCACCCATTTGGCCAGCAGTTCTCTCTCACTTCAAGATCTTAAACAGCACTCTAAGATTGCAAATACATCAAACACATGCAAAAAGATGATTTTACCTAATACATATTGTGAATAAAAAGTCCACGATTACAAAAAGGTAAAAAACGTTAATTGATGCATTCGATTGAATTAAATTACAATGAACAGTGTTTGTACAGCATTAATTCATTTTGGTTCATTTTATTTTATTTTTAACATTTCAAGTTGAGTGTATTTGTATATGAATTAATGAACAGTTGTACATTTATAAATTATAATTATAAAATATGTTTTTGGTTGTTAGTTCATGATATTTTAACATTAATTTTACAGTAGATTTTTAAAAGAGAATGAGGAGTGGGAAATAGAAAACCTGGAGTGGATTAGAGTGATTACAGAATGCTTTAAGAGGTAAGGGGGAATTGCTTTTGGTCCAATCCCCATCACACAGTGCTTTATACTTCTAAATATAGGAAACTCAGAGAAGCCGCGTGGATTAGGTTTTATTTCTGGATCCACAACCAGAAAAACTAAATTTGCACTTATGTGAAAATTAGAAAAGATTTCCTTGAATTCTGTTGGAGGTAGTACATTGGACACTTTCATTGATTTCCCCATCATTGCTGGCATTTGAGTGCCGTCAAAGGCCTCCCCAGTCTCCTTCAATTAGCTTTCTGCCTAGGAGCTCTGTCAATCCCCATCTGCTCCTGCACCTATCAATGGCTCCCCTCCACTGAGCAAGAGAGAGATCGAGATGAGCCCTATATTTGGAGCATTTTTGCAGGAGAACAAATAAGGCTGAGACATTGGAATGTCCAATCTCTTCATGTCACATACAAGAGTGTTCATAAGCAGAAACACAGGGCATTTTGAGACAATTGGTATACAGTTTGGTCTTTGGACCTTGAATATCAAACAACCCACTTGAAAAAAACCCTGCTGTTTCTCATTTGCCCTGGAGGTAACTGGTTCCGGATAAGTTGCGTCCGAAATCAGAGATGGAAATTGTCCTAGCTGCTGAGTCCCATGAGGGCTTGGCATCTCCAGCCGGCAGGACCATATGGGCAGTCAGAGAAGACATGATGGCTCCAATTTCCATTTCAGACCATTTTTTTTCCTGCTCCCGACTAGATTTAGGGAGGGGCTTTTTAGCATTGCCTGGCTTTTGAATTGACCGTGGTTATAATTCCACTGATGGCTGGACAGTTTAAGAAAGCTTATGCTTTTTCCCTAAAAAAAACATGGAGACACATCGGAGAGACACTAAGTCTAGAACAGAAGACGATGTTGACTTGCGGGCCCTGTTTAGCTGATTTGCAAGACTGCGCATTTGTATTCTAGACTTTGGCTTAGTCTTGATGGGTGGTGTAATTACCAAGCAGTGGGTGAGCAACGAAATTGGCGACATTGAGATGACATGCTGAGATGTGCCGAAGATGCGGGCGAAGAAGTGCATTATGCCACAGATAACTTTACTCCCATAGCTTTATCCTTGTGTGCACTACTTCCTGTAGTCGCCACATACTGATTTCACAACTGTGTAAATCCACAAATATCGTAAAAGTCCAGAATTCTGACAGGACTCTTCCTTATTTTTATTATATACCCACAGACTCATTTGATCGAAAGGCTGCAGAGTCTAGACACATATGCAGTCGTGGCAGGTGCTTCCCTTGTGTGTTTGCTAATGCACTGTAGGCGATTCGGAAGATTCCTGAAATGGCCCAGCAGTCTCTTTTATGATGGTCCAGACGTTCATGGCTGATCATAGGAAGCTAATTCACAACAGGGATGAGAAATAATGAGCCGCTGAATAGTGGGAAGGCAAAGAAATAAAGCTCCAGCAGCTAGCTTGGAACAAGGTCAAATCTGACAAGAGGAACCCTTTGGAGAGGTTAAGAGTTTGGGGATATTCTCCATTGTTGCATAGCCTCATTGTGGTATCGACCTCAAGGGGAGGGGTGCTACATTATTTTTGTTCAAGGAAATGTCAATATTAGCAACAGTGTTTGAAATGTTAACAACAGCAGCTCACTGGAAAAGAAAGACCAACCAGGAAGCATAAAGTCTAGCAGAATGACTCATCGAGCAGAAGTAATGACCGCTGACTCCCATTACGAAGATGTGAGGTGAGTTGAAGACCCAGGGCACCAAGTTCTGTGGAGGTGTACTCTACCCTCTTTTGACAGGCTGAAATCTGATGTTTGTCTAACGAGCCTCCTGATAAATATCCTTTCCTATATTTCTCCACTCTTCATCCTCACGCCTTCTCGGAGTTATAAATAAATTCCTGCTGCATTAATGTCCTTGTCAAAATAAAGCAGTCTCCAACAAATGCACCGTGGAGCACCAAATCATAGTGGAAATTACTTAATTGATGGGGAAACCTTGGTAATTTCATTTGGCAGTCTTTACCTAAGGAATATATTTTAAAAAAATTATACTCAAGTAAAGTACAGATACTCAAAAAAGTGTACTTAAGTACAATACTCAAGTAAATGTACTTAGTTACTGTCCGCCTCTGGTTGTAGTCCCTACCAGCCGTTTTTGTAGGCATTAAACTGCCAGAATTTTAAAAAGACGATATCTCCGTTTGCATTGAACTTACAGCTTCATAACTTTACAGATATCTTTTATGCTCAAACAGCAACATTACACACTAACTAACGTTAAAAAAGTGAAATCGCAATGAACCACCCCTTTAAAGTTTCAATGAGTCACATGAGGCAAGAAATGTGGCAGTATTTACCTGAGGAGTCCGTGCAAGTTAATATGAGTCAAATGACAAGGTTTTTGCTTGAAAATCCAACTGAGATGTTTGGAGCTATGTATTTCACCGCCTAGCAATCAAAATATGATTTTGTAATGCATAGCCTTCTAATTAACACGAATACAACCAAACAATTTTTTTTTTTACATTGTCACAGAAATTTACCATGATTTGATCAGTTTACCTCACCAAACTTCTTTCTTTTCTTTTTTTTCCCCGATTTGTTTTTCTCAAAATGCAATCCTGTTTCCCTTCCTACCTTCTTCATCCCATCACCTGCTGCAGTGCCTGGAGGGGTTAGCCTCAACTCTCCTGCTCAAACTGAGCGATTATTCCTCAACTCATTCGGTTTGACTGGAGGGGGGAGAAAACTCAAAGCCTCTCTTGTTGAGGAAGGGTGCTCAGAAATATGAGGCTTGGGGTGTTGGCTCTCCCGGTAAAGTACCTGTTTCGATTCACAGCAACATCTCCCTTCAGCTAAGCTTTACAAATCCTTGTTATTTCCCTGAAAATTGTCCTATGGATATAGTATGTTTTGTTTGGGAAAGTTTGCCTAATTTTTATTTGTTAATGAACCTTTTTGATATGAGGGTGAATGAGTTAATTCATTGAAAAGATTAGTGAACAATGCTTTGTTTGCTTAGATTCATTCTCTTTTGTTGTTATTGGACTTGTGTGGAATGAGGTTTCTGACAGTTCAGTCAATAACGGCTGTATGCGAATATAGACAGTATATCTGGGCACACAGACTTCTTCTTCTTTTTTTTAAAGAAATAATGACCCCTTCAAAATTGAACCCTTCCACAAGAACTTAAGTACACCAAAATAAATACGTTTTTTTTTCTTCAACTCAAGGAGTTTTAAGTGGTTAACAAAAGTGTCTATTTTTTATTTAAAAATATTGTATGTCTTTCTGAAGACTTGAAATCAATTTTAATACTTTTGTGATGCTTTTGCATCCATTTTGAATCTTGAAAACTCCAGTTTTTACAGTAATCACATGGAAAAGAGTGACCAACACATATTTCCAAATGTACAGTATCTTTCTGTCATCAGTGGAATAAAGCAATTTTTGGAGGGTCAACTAATAGTTTAAGAAATACTGTCCTTTGCAAAGTTGAACTTTCCACTGATATGCTTTGCAATCCTCAACTTGTTACATTGGAATGGGCTTTTGGTGTCCTTTATGGTGCATCAAGTGTGTGATGGGGCGGCTTGCCTCATGCCAGCAGGGAATCTCACATAACTCATCTCAGTGGGAGATGGACATTCGGTACAGTTGGGCGGTAACATCAGGAGCAGGAGCCCAGAAAATGGGTTAAACGGAGGAGAACTGAGTGTGACTCTAGCTTATTTCATGATTTCATATCACAGAGCTGTTGAACAGCTCGGTCCAGCCTCATGCAGCTTCTCCTCTCATTCTAAACTGGTCATGCTGGCGTGGGCCCAGCAGGAGCTTTACGGGCTTTAGGGGCTCAGCTGCCAGCTCTGTGATTGACAGGCATCAGTACTGATGTATGTGACAGGCAGCCCCTTGACAGTGCCTGCAGAAATCTCAGCACAGGAGGCTAATTAACTGTCCTCCGATAAATCATTGAATGTGGCAACTAGCCTGAGGTTAGGAGGAGCGTTTCTAGCGATTGGTTAGTGTTAACACTTAGTGTATATCTGCCTTGTGAAATCAAATGAAAACGACAATTATTGCTGTTAGGGGCTCGATCAAGCAGAAATGCCTCCATGGCCTAAAATTTACATCCCACTGTGGTTATTTCTGCTGTAACACTCAGGGATTAACTGTTCACACTTGTTTTTGCTGCTGTGGTCACTGTTGCTAATGTGTCTGGATAAGTGACTGCATCATCACAACCTTGGGCTTCCCGATTTTTGTTTGCTTTCAAAAACACTAGCATTCAAAATGGGCTTAGTTACAGTGGTCTGTGAAATAAAACATTTGATGTGGCTAAATTATTGAACATCTAAATATGTATACCTGCAGGAGTATCTCTTTTGAAAAGGGGCTGGAAATCTAGCAACACACCAAATTATCTCTTTCTTTGCTCTGCCCCATGAAACAGCTTTTTTATTTTAGGGTTGCAATCAAAGCACTTGTTGTCAATAATGGATCTAACGTGTCCTTTTAAAGGAGGATATAATTTTATTAGAGAGACCAGTTAAAAGGAGAATCCAAATAGAGATTTATCTACTCTCATCAGCCATAATTTGAATTTCAAAATTTGAACACCACAAAGTTTCAGCACAAAAAAAAAGTTGTCAAGTAAAGATAAGGACGCTATGATTTGTAACAGAGCCATAGTGAGTATACAGAACACAAAGAAGAGGTCAAATCGAATGTGTTCTGCTCAATCTGTTGGCAGGCATGAGCAATCAAGAGTCCTTTAAGCAAGAACCATAGCACCTGCTTTACTGTTACACCCTATTGGTTAGTATAGTACAATGTTTGTTGCCATCTCTTATTCAAGAGGAAGCCTGGGGGATCTAGCCCACATCGCATGGCAAGAAGATAAGGTTAAAGGTTAATACTTATTTAAGTGCATATATAAATAAATAAAGGGTCTTGAGATTTAGAGACGGTCACTGATATTGCGACCTAATGAAGGGTATGCAGAGTTTCTCTGGAGCCAGGGCCCCAGCCTCGCAATTGACAAGCTGTCCATATTGGAGTGTAATTTAAGACCTTCCCCAAGAGAGCCCAACAGAGTTAGGACATGCCTCTCCCTTTCGCTCTTCCTTATTCCCCATTTCTTCATGCCGGACCTTAGGCAACTTCTTTTACTCTCTATCTCTATTCCAGAAATTAGAGAGTCTTGCTGTTTACTGCCTTCATAGGCAGTTGATTTGTAAGACAGCATCATAACTGCAACAGAACCTCAAAAGTGGCTGGTTTGGGATGCTACATATTTAATCTGTTTGGAACAGTCTTCACAATTTGAGCATGCTTATGATGCCTTAAAATGCTGCTTGCGGAGGCAGCTCACTAGGTTTTGGAACAGAGTGTCTTTCTCTTCTCCATGTACACACCAACTAATCTTTCTTTAAATTCACCTGTAAGCATTCCGGCAGCCATTTATTTCCCCGATCTGATGTCTTTTCATTCTCCTCTGCTTGCCATCCATTTATCCTCCTACTCCTCTATCTTCCTCCCTATGCCTGCCTCTCCTTCCTATTTACTTTTCGTCCCATCATTCTTAAAGAGGCTCGGCACCACAGCCCCCTGTGGATACAACAACATATATAATGACAAGTAACTCCATCCGCTAACTCCCTGCCCATATCCCTTAGTGCGACCAGACCCACCAAACACCTTCCCCTCTGGGATCATTGTGATGTGGCGCCTACTAACGACCACTATCAACTGAGGCGCGGACAGATGAATAAGGCGAAATAGAAGAAGCATTGTTCCTATTCAGACTGAGGTCTAGTGCCCCGTCAGATTTTTCCATCTTTAAATTCATCCCCTTTTTTAGCATGTCAAGTTAAACATGCTCACAGTTTTTAAAACATGTTGTAAGACACCAGTTTTCTGTTCAATTTCATTGCACTCCATATTGCTGTTTTTGCAAGAAAGCATCATAGATAAATGCACACTATTAAATACGTCCAATCTGAGACACTAAACCTAACAAGCTTACCTTAAGACCAGGGATGTCCAGACTCGGTCCTGAGAGTTTAGCTCCAACTTGCCTCAACACACCTGCCAGGAAATTTCTAGTATGCCTAGTAAGAGCTTGATTAGCTGGTTCAGGTGTGTTTAATTGGGGTTGGGGCTAAACTTTGCAGGACAGTGGCCCTCCAGGAACAGGATTGAACATGCTTGCTTATGACCGTTTTGCCAACTAGATGGCCAGGCACACCACGACTACTAGATTTTGAAAATATGTCATTTTTGCACATCTTTAAACCATACCACTAGGGTAACATGTCTTATTACTAACTTGGTAAAAGGTTTTCTAGGTGAAGTCTTATGTTGTCTGTTGTCCCAAGTCAAACAGGTTTGTACCTGAAGCCTCCTCAATCAAAATAGGTGCATAAGGCCCCTGCATGGCAGCGACACAAAACCCGCCCCCCGCCCCCCCCACCCCCCCACCCCCCCCGCCCCCCTGAACATTTCTGTTCTCACACGGTCCCACAGTAACAGTAAAGAGCAACTGTTCATCTGAACTCTTGCTCTATATTGAATTAACATGGGGTTCAGATTGAATTACGTGTTGTTGCGGTCCCATTTTGAGTAAATGGCATTATGACAGTTGAGATTTAAAGTGGTGATTTGTTGAACGCCAAGAGAAATAAATGGCCCTGTAGAGTCCAAAGCTCTGGCCAGCATTAAGCACCCTCACCACACACCGAGAGATCGAGAGAGAGGATTGAGCTCTCTTCCAACAGCACCATTTATCTACTGAGTTTAACCACCCAGTGTGGCTCATGCTGAGAGCCACAAAAGCCTTCATTACCTTTGTTTTTAATCACTTAATTTCCCCCTTTTAATGAATAAAGAAATCTACAAATGCACTAACAGCATAAGGAACGGTGAGCCTGCTCCGTAATAGCTTATAAATCTTTCAAAACTGGTAATTAGCTACTGTACTGTCTCTTACTGGGCTTGGCTCCACTTCCACATAAACAGGAGCCATACGCCAAGCATTCCCTTCACTTCTTCTCAAATAAGCTGCCGTTGAAGAGCTTTGGTGGTGGAGTGCTGGGAGGAGTGGGGTATTCATTTGTTTGTTTGCTTGGGAGAGTTGAGTTAATCTATTTACCCGTAATGTTTTCCTTACCTCCCATAAATGATTCACTCATTTTGTCTGTAGTTCATTATCGGGCTCGGCATTTTGTAGTGGAGCCTATTTTCCAAATGCATGGGGAATTGTAATAAGATTGAAGTGTTGAGTGTTACCTCTAAATATAATGCCAACTACAAACATTGTGTGTGTGTTGCTGTTAATTTGCCATGCTGAGTTTGCCTAAGAGTCCCCTCTGTACATCTGAGCTCTACTGAATGGTCTTTAAGCTGGGTTAATAGAGTTTACGTTTAAACCGCCACAGCTTGCTTGAATACAAATAACCTCAATGCTGTGGATGTTTCAGAAATTAGCTTAAGATAAACATGTTTTTTTAAAGGAGGTGTATTGTAGTGTGTGAGTGTTGTATTTGTTGCTAAAAGCATTCTGTAATTACTCTGCTCCAATTCAACTCTGGGTTTCTCCCTCTCTGTGTTTGGAATTTGCACATTACCGCTCCACTGTGAAGTTCTTAGAATTAGTTTTTTTTCCATAAACAGGCATGAAATATATGCAGTGGTGGACAGTAATGGAGTAGATTTACTTTGTTACTGTACTTAAGTAAATTTTTCAAGTATCTGTACTTAACTGGAGTAGTTTTATTTTGAGTAACTACACTACACTTCACTACATTCCAAAGCATAAGATTGTACTTTTTACTTCACTACATTTCATAAAACATATCGTTACTTCTTATAATATATCACGTTGACAGCGAACCGATTGCAGCTGTTCTCGAGTCGACAACTCACTGATTCAAATGAACCGTTTAGTGCGAGTCTCCAGTGAACTGAATTCACAAGTAAGAACCGGGAGATCTTGTGAGTGCGCGCACGACTGATGCTGCTAAAAGTAAGTTACTAATGTCGAATTTTAGGATTAATTATTGTAACTGAAAATCATATTTAGGTCAAAACTGTCAGTTGTTTGTGAACTAAATCTGCTGTAAAGGGTGATCTATTTAAGCCCACTGAAATGCTTGAATGCAGACACATCAACATCAGTGTCTCTATGTTTTAGGTAAAAAAATGAAACATTAAAATAACACAGACTAAATAAAATAACTCATGCACGTTCATTTTCCCCGCTGCCGTAACATTAACAGTTTTATTACAATGTTACGCATTTAACCCTATGTGACGTCTGTTTTTATATTGTTACTCAACTAATTTTTATATTGTTTGGATTAACTAGCCGAGTTGACGGATATGAATGTTTATTCATAACCATACTGAAAATAAGTAAATATTGTTAGCTGATGCTAACTGTCTAGCTAACAAGCTTGCTGGTGCTAAGTTGAGGTATTTTTTAGATATAAAGTCCAAATATTTTTATTCAACCACCTAGACAGATTACATCTGAGGGAAAAAGAAAGAATGTGATGTTCAGAACATGGTAACTACAGTAATTATCAAAGTGGGAAGTAATGCCCTCTGGGGGCATTTGGCCAGGGGTGTTTTACACCACAGACAAGGTTTGAGAAGAAAAAAATTCATTATGAAAATAGTCAGGTCTTAATCTCATGTCATATTATAACTGTGATGTTCTGCAAAACAACAAGCTTTAAAACACTTTTTTCTTACTGGTGAAAATCAGATGGTCAAATCTGTTTTCTCTCAGGTGCATTGCAGTGTAAGCTTCACACTGAACATTACTACATCACTCTCATCAACGTAGTCCATATCAACAACAAAAATATATATTGACTCCATATAGTGGTTATTTTGGGAAAATCCCAGGTATTTTGAGAAGTAGGATTATAAAAAATATGTGCTAAAATAAAATTAAGTAGCCTATATAAAATTGCAAAAAAATCTATCTATCAGTACTTTTTTACTTAAGTACATAAAAAAATCGAGTACTTTTGTACTTTCACTCGAGTAATATTTTATTATACATATCTGTACTTTTACTCAAGTACTTGATTTGTGTACTTCGTCCACCACTGAATATATGGAGTGAAATCATGTGTACTCAATTTCTATATGGTTGTGAGGACAATGCATTTTAGAATGTCTTGAATAGTGAGACTTATGGTGAATGCACACCAAAATTGAAGCGAATATTTACATCCCACAACTCACTCGCAAGATGTTTTTTGAGTCATTTGTACTAATAAAAACAATTAAAAAAATTCTGATACAACCGGACGTGTCAATAAGCTCTTCTCTGATTGGCGTGTGCGACAATGCGTCGTGCAAATGTTCCACTCGAGTTTAAATTTTTCAGGTTGCGCAAAAGACACGATTGAGGCGAATGTCATGCCTTCACAGCAAATGCGTCGTCCAATTGACGTCATTCGCATCTTTGCATTGACTTTGTATGTAAACTACTTGCGCAAATAATTCAATTCATTTTTGGTGCATGGTGTGTGCCAATGGTGTATTAGGGTTGTAATGTTGAGGCTGATCTTTTCGATGAATCGGCTAAACTGATTCACAATTCACAAAAGTTCAAAGCCATTTGCTGTTTGTAGACTGAATCAGTCCAAGTGTTTCAAAAGATTATTGAATAGTATTAGTAGTATTTGTTGCCTTGCTGATTAAATTCATTCTTCAAAATGCCTGTCCTCTGTAGGGTCGCAGGGAAGCTGGTGCCTAGCCCAGCACTATGTTTAGCTTAATGTTTTAATGAGCTGAATCATGGTTTAACTAGGGCATATTAAATTAGAATACATGTATTAATTAATAGAAAATAAGCCTGTAATAAATAGCAGATGTGCCTACATTATCTGAATGTTTAAAAAAAGGTAATGTCACACTGGGATTTCAGGTATCAAATTATGAGCCTCTGGAACTGTACTTGAACCAGTTCTTGAAAACTGTACCAAAGAACCAGTTCAGAGAAATTACTTTCCATCACTACCCACTCTATAGCCATTCTGCAGTGCTCACATACTGTGATGGGTGGGGGAGTGAGGGATCGAGAAAAAGTGGGCAAGAGCTTTTCTTCCGCACTTTTTATGCAAATAGCATGACTAGCACCTTTCTCTCTTTTGCAGGGAAATTTAGCCGTACTTGTACATGGCCAGTGAGCCATGAGAGCTGGATAGAGTCAGTCACCAGGCAACAGCATAAGCCCACAGCTCTCTCTATTGTTTTCCTCTTTCTCGTCACTTTCTCTCTCTCTCTCTCTCTCTCTCGCTCTCTTTTACTGAAACAAAAATTTTAGTTCTCTACATAAATTAAATGCATAGTAAAATGGCCAGATGTTTGCCTGGTTAGGTGACACCTGGGGGGTAAATTCACTAAACAGTTGTGCCACTTTAGAGAACTCGGACAGCGTGCCAGTAAACAAAGCAGTGAGTGACTGAAATGAATGCTTAGTTTGATTCCCCTCTGTGCGTTTCTCCTTGAAGAGTGATAGAGAAGTTGTCAGTCAGTGAAGGCAAGTGGCTTCAGGTTATGACAGGTGCCGGGCCTCTCATATGACCCACATGTATGATGGGGAGATATATGATGGCAGAGATCAGTGTCATCTTGTCACCTCCTTTAAGTGCTATAAATCACTGGAAGGAGAAGGGTTAGTTAGAACAGCAAGCCTGAGTGTGTGTGAGAGAGTGCAGGCATGTGTGTTCATATGGCATGAAGATCAGGACATTATATAAGCTTTAGAGAGTATAGCTTATTTGCATATGCAATGAGAAGCTCATAAATAATGTAGATTTGCTTGGTAGTAATTAATGACTAGAAAACATTAACGACTAGAAAACAACATTATAGAGACATGATAGTCTCTTTAAAGCTGCAGGGAAATTGCAAAAGTGTTTTTGTGGCCATACTGTATGTGATCAGAGTATTCCTAATTAAAGATGCGATCTGTTTTTGTACAGTTTTAATGGAGCACATGTGAGGGTTTACATTCAAAATGAAGGTAAGTATCATATAGTATCATACATCATACTGTATCATACATCATGATATTTTTTGTAAAAAGTGAAAAACAGTTCCTAGTTTTCATATTTTTGGATTGTACACAAGTTTGTTTCTGCTGTACAAAAAAAAAAATAAAAAAAAAAAAATACATAAATAAAAAATATTCAGAAAACACTGACAGAAAATGACACATTACATTTTACAGTACATTTTTTTAAGTTCACATAAACAATGCCATGAATAATTCAAAATATGGATAAAACATCTGTTAAATAAAATAAATAAAGAAAATGCCATAATATTAACACTGTACATTGGGGTGTATTTGGGCTGTATTTTTTTACAGACTTTAAAGTGTAATACATTTGATTTTTACACAGTTTTAGATAAATATTATACCAGGGGTGGAAAAGGGTTTGCCCCCTCCTGTTTTTGTAATTTTTTTGCATATTTGTCACATTTTAATGTTTCAGATCATCAAAAAAAAATTTATATTACACAAAGATAATGCAAGTAAATACAAAATGCAGTTTTTAAATTATGATTTCTTTTATAAACGGAAAAAAGCTGTCCAAACCTGCCTGGCCCTACGTGAAAAAGTAATTGCCCCCTAAATCTAATAAATGGTTGTGCCACGCTTTGCAGCAACAAATGCAATCAAGCGTTTGCGAAAACTTGCAATGAGTCTGTTACAGCGCTGTGGAGGAATTTTGGCCCACTCTTCTTTTCAGAATTGTTTTAATTCAGCCACATTGGAGGATTTTCGAGCATGAATGGAATGTTTAAGCATCTCAATCGGATTTAAGTCCGTACTTTGATTTGGCCACTCCAAAACCTTAATTTAGTTTTTCTTGAGCCATTCAGAGGTGGACTTGCTGGTGTGTTTGGGATCATTATCCTGCTACATAACCAAAGTGTGCTTGAGCTTGAGGTCACAAACTGATGGCCGGACATTCTCCTTCAGGATTTTCTGATAGAGTGCAGAATTCATGGTTCCATTAATTATGACAAGTCGTCCAGGTCCTGAAGCTGCAAAGCAGCCCCAGATCATCACACTACCACCACCATGTTTGACTGTTGGTATGATGTTATTTTTATGAAATGCTGTGTTGGTTTTAAACCTGATGTAACGGGACACACACCTTCCAAAAAGTTCAACTTTTGTCTCATCAGTCCACAGAATATTTGCCCAAAAGTCTTGGGGATAATCAAGATATTTTTTGGCAAATGAGAGACGAGCCTTTGTGTTCTTTTTGGTCAGCAGTGGCTTTTGCCTTGGAACTCTCCCATGGATGCCGTTTTTGCCCAGTCTCTTTCTTATTGTTGAATCATGAACACTGACCTTAATTGAGGCAAGTGAGGCCTGCAGTTCTTTAGATGTTGTTCTGGGTTCTTTTATGACCTCTTGGATGAGTCGTCGTTGTGCTCTTGGAGTAATTTTGGTTGGCCGGAAACTCCTGGGAATGGGTTCACCACTGTTCAAAGTTTTCTCCATTTGTGGATAATGGCTCTAACCGTGGTTCGCTGGAGTCCCAAAGCCTTAGAAATGGCTTTATAACCCTTTCCAGACTGATACATGTCAACTGTTTTGATTCTCATCTGTTCTTGAATTTCTTTAGATCGCTGCATAATGTGTTGCTATTTAAGCATGCTTCACTTTGTCAGACAGATTCTATTTAAGTGATTTCTTGATTCAACAGGTCTGGCAGTACTCAGGCCTGGGTGTGGCTAGTGAAATTTAACTCAGCTTTCTAAAATAATGTGGTTAATCACAGTTCTTTCATGATTAAACCGGAGGAGGCAATTAATTTTTCACGTAGGGCCAAGTAGGTTTGGACAGCTTTGGTCCTTAATAAATGAAATTTATTTAAAAACTGCATTTTGTATTTATTTACTTGCATTATCTTTGTTTAATATTAAAATTTGTTTGATGATCTGAATCTTTTAAGTGGGACAAACATGCAAAAAAATAAGAAATCAGGAAGGGGGCCAACAATTTTTCACACCACTGTATATATATATATATACTGTGTGTATATATATATATTATATTAATATTATATATATATATATATACTGATATTCGATATTTTATCCATCTTTCATTAATTCATAAAATATACTCGATGCTTAATTAAGAGTTAATGATATATTTTATTGTTTTATGAGTTGTTTCATAGATAAAAAATGTTATTAAAATAGGTCTTGCTATAAATGTCATGTATATTAATCACTAGTAAGGAAGACCTTCTTAGGGTAGACTAGTAAGGAAGATGTTCACTTGAACATCAGTGTGTCCCAAATGTAGCTATAATATTCCCATTTTAGTCTCATGTAGATGTAAAACACACGTTATATATGAAATATATTTTTATACAGAGTCTTCTATGTATGTAGGCTGGTGGTCATACATGATGATTTCTCTCCACCTTAGCTTTAATTGGTTAAACTGACATTGTTACAACTCACCCCATGTTACAACACCCCCCATGCTCCCTTATGGAGCTACGGTTAACATGTTGCATCAGCATCTCTAAAACTGAGAGCCTGACACATCTCACGCCGACCTCTTGCTGGGAAACCATAGAGACTCCCTCGAAGATTGACATATAGGTGCAGTCCATTTCCCTGTTGATTGGCAAGGAAGAGCCAGAGGCTGGACAGACTCAGGGCAGCGCACAGCAGCCTGGCTGCTAATTAAGTGTTTAGCAGAGAGAGCATCTCTATGCAAGCGTGCCTTCCGACACAACAATGCAAAGCAGTGTGAGCGGTGCAATTTAGCTACTTCACTAAAGACTGCCAAAACAAATTGGTTTGCAAAGGTTGTGACAGCAAAACACCTCTCATTTACCACCTTCACTCGCAGCGATTCTGAAGGGATTTCTTTTCTAGCTCATATTGTCGAAGTTCAACGGGATACTCGCTGCTGATGCATTGATCTATAAAGCATGCTCTCTGTAAATCTTGTTTCCTTTCATCCTTTTCAAATAATCAATACACGTGGCAAGAATATTGGGCTCCGGGGAGGATTACGTCTAACAGAGCATTCGCTCAAGCTCCATGCTACCTTGATTTTTTTGGTATGGACTGTTTAACATAATCCTTCCCACTGCAGAATTTTCATTCCTGGAAAGCTATCCATCTCGGGCATTCATACCTCTCATTTACTATCATAGCCGGAGAGCTAATTGCTTTCCAGCCCCTCTTGGAACGTGTGCAGGAAATCAAGCAGCAAGAGAGGGCCCCCTTTTCAATTTTCTCTCTAATAAATGTCCTCCCCTTTTTTTCCCGAGCTCTTTCGAAAGTATAGGCAAATTAGAATTCATTGAATTCCGACATGTTCATTAAGTTCTGAAGTTCAGGCGCGCTTTTCTTCGAGTGGCGTGGACCGTTGAAGTCAGCGGATGAGATGAAGGGAGGCAGTGAGGCTCTGATCTCACGACACAATGACAAAGAGATTGAAAGCGCCAGAGTAATGCTTAAATCACTTATTCAGATGTAGCCTTGGATCTGCTGGAGATCTTTGGTCTTCCGGGCTCAAGCCAGCTGACTTGTAAATTTGTCATGAAGCTCTTGAAAAGCAGCCATTTTGTTGTGACTGATGGCTTGCTTTAATATGCGATATTTCCAAAGCATCTTTATACGTTTGGTGACAGTTATGTTGTTTTACCATTGCTTTCTGGTGGCAAAATTACCGTCTGTTGTCTGTTTAGCAGAAGGCTTTTGCCTGCGACATAATTTTTCCTTAAAATTCAGACATTTGCTACCACCGAGGGAGGAGGTTTAGTGAGAGCGTATACAACTGAAGAGACCTCTGGGAACAGGCAATTGCAGGGGTGAACCTCACGGCACTTCAGGATATGTAAGTGGGAAAATGGGGCTCTCTGGTTTCATTGAATCAGTAGGGTTGCAGCCCAAAAGAATCGTTAAATAAAAATGTTTTAATGCATGAGGTGTGCCATGCAGCAACATGTCCGATAAAGATAAATGAGCATGCAAGTATGACGTCTACTGTCCATAATGGACTCTCGTTGACCTGTTAGTGAATAATGGTTGTCTGGGAAAGAATAATACCCTGTTGAAGGTCATTGGGAATATTTGTGAAGATAAAGATACAGCTCTCTGGGTAACTCAATATATACGTATGTTGATGAAGAAATTTTTCAAGTCCATGATTCATTAAACTGCATGGATGTGAATAATATTAACTGGCCCGATGCCATTTCAAACCAAGCAGTTTAAAGGTATTTATTTTAAACTTAAAAAGCATGTTAGGGGTGATTACTTTGTGATAAAGCTGTAAAAAGATTTTTTTATTACTGTTTATGCCTTTGGAGAGGGTTCGATAGGTCTCGGGAAGCCCAGAGGGCAGGAGACTAGAGACAAGGACAGCCAATCCCCCCATTTCCCTCCCACCTCGATCCATCTCCCAGCACTGTTCAACAACGCTAGGACTTGCATCTAAATAAGAGGATCTGAATACCGCTGCTTCATCCCACGAGGCTAACTGGTAAAACAACCACAAACACACACAGACACACCGAAGAGACACATTCTCACCCACAAAATATGTTTGAGAGCAGAGTAATATGAATGCGCACGTTCATAGACCATTCAGGCTGTCCGCATACATGTAAACTCCTTGGCATAAATGCTTCTTAAATATTTCTTAAAGGGACAGTACATGCAAAAATCAAGTCATTAATTTATCTCGTCACTTTCTTGTGCAGAACACAAAAGGATGACTGTTTTCCAAACTTTTTTTTCCACACAGTTGCGATGAATGAGTACTGAAGCTGTCAAGCTTTGAAAATTATATGAATGCGCAATAAAAGTAGTCAATGCGAGTCATAAATCTGATTAGCTTTGTGCAAAGAACAGACTGAAGTTTAAGTCATTGCTTTCTGCTAATTAGTGAGTCAGTGATTTGAACTCCAACTGGATTAGAGTGATTCATTTACTCTGGTTTCGTAAACTAATTCAAAAGATTCAACTAGGAATCATACGACACTACTTGTCTCATGAACATGCTAAAGATAGCAAGGATGGGTGTCAAGATTATCTATGAATAACCATGTGAATTTTGGTGGCTTTCTGACACAAATCTATTGCATGACTTCATAAACAGGGTTTCTGTGGGTTTTAAAAAGTCCTAATTCGATCTTTCCCAAAACAGGGCCTTAAAAAGTCTTAAATCAGAGCAGAAAGTCTTAAATTCGTAAAGTCGTGACATTAAATCTTGCATGCATTGTAAAAAAATCGTGTTCCTCATTATTTAGGTTTTCCAACACGAATATCCAGACATCCTTAAATCAAGATTAATTTGCTTGAGATGCAAAAGTAAAATGAAGTCTTGAAAAACTGAACAAAATTAAGTTAGTTTATGCTTAAAGCAAGAATCGGGTATTAAACCCTAGGATATGAAAACATGTTTTCCCTTTGAATTAATTTGATTGGCAGATATTTGTTTTTGTTTTAATCATAAACTTTTCATTTCATTTCGATCAGTTCCATGGAAAACAAGACTTTTTATCGTATGTCTTATCATCTCATTTTGCTTCTCAAGTAAGCGTGTCTTGATTTAAAAATCTTTTGACATTTGTACTGGAAAATACGTCAAAAATACTGAAGAAGAACATCACTTTTTTGCAGGATGACCAGAAGTACAATAAAAGTTATTTCCATATTCTAGTGGATGGGAGCAGAGATTGTATTTTCAAACTTTGAAGTGTTGCTAATATAACTCATTGTGTACTCCCTAGACATTTACATTAAGAAAATATGCTGACATATTATATTGTGTTCCCTTAAACTTTCTTTACTTGGCCTTAAAAAGTCCTTTAAAATTGTTAAATTTACCTTCATCAAATCTGCAGAAAGACATGAAATATGTCACATGGACCTCTTATATGATATCTCTGTGGTCCTCTTTCATCCTTTTTGAAGCTTGAATGCTGCAGTCCTCAAATAACATGGACAACAATCTTCAAACCTTCTTCTTTTGTATTCCACAGAAGAAAGAAACTCATACAGGTTTGAAATGACAATCAGGCAAGTAAATGATGACAGAATTTCCATTTTCGAGTGAACTATCCCTTTAAGGATGTGCACGACACATCCTCCCACATCGCCACACACATCAGTGTTGGCAGAAATATTCTGCGGGCTACAGATTAAATTACTGCCATGGTCAAACTATAAACGGCAAATTAAGCGGTTGGCAAAGGCTGCTACAAGGAACGGTCTTCGCCAGAATCCTAATGCTCTTTCTGTCCAAAAAAAGAGCAAAAAGAAGCCTTCAAACCATCACTCTTTTCCGTTTTGGGGAAGTTGGTGTGTGGGTTTTGTGTTGGAAGAAACTGAGATTACGAGACTCAAATTATTACTTTTTCTGTGACATTATCCACAATATGCACTGGTGAACCATTCCCATAATTCAGTATCTTGATAAGAGCGTATGGATGTACTGCTCAAGTATACACCCACTTTTTCCCTCACAAGTTTCCTCTTGCAGAATCTGTAAGGTGTTGCAGATTTTTTAAAAATAGCACTCAATATTAAGTACTAAGGGTATGCAAACTTTTTAACAGAATAATTTGTGTAAATTTGGTTATTATTTAGATTAATATATCTGTTGTCAAATAGCTTAAAGGCTGCGCTAAATAAGCAAAATTGCTTTTTTTAAATTATAAGTTTATCTAATAGATTCTGCCAGGGGTGGGTAAACTTATGAGTAAAACTGCATGATAGAGGTCTGCAAAAGGCATTAAGTTAAAGCTTGAAGCTGCACTGAAAACAAAAACTCGTGACTCGACTCGACCGGTTCAACTTTTAAATCCGATCCCAACTCAAACTCGAAGTTTCTCAGCAACAGCTCACTAACCTCTGACTTGAAGATGAAGTTTGAGCACAAAATGAGCTGTGTAAAATGAAATTCAAAATAGTTATTTATTTTTCATTACTTACAAATCCGATGCAAACTTGATGTTATGTGTGGAAAAACTAATATTGCATAAAACCTTGGGTGATTTAAGTCAAGCCAGAACAGAAAGTCATGATGAAAAAACTTATGTTCCTGTCCACTAATGTTTTGTGTGGAATATAACATATTTATGATAAAGTGCTTCAACAAATAGTCGTTCTGGGCCTTTTCAGATTGTGCTGTCCCTACTAGCCTGTAATTCTCATTTCAGACTTGGTTCCACTTCAGCTGTTGTGTGAAACAGCAGTTTTTAATGTCAAACCAAAGATGGAGATTATTTTTCTTCTCATGAATTCATCAAAATACGCATCCAATTATTTTCAATGCTACTTCTCCCCAGCAAGTAAGTTGGAACGAACAGTGCATTGGAAATGAGCCACCAGCATGGACGCGGGGCCCACACTAATACGGTGACCTTTTAAGTTGACAAGTGTGGAATGTGATTGTGCACGTATCGCGAGTGCGGTTTTGTCGTTGAATGTTCTGTCCTCCGCTCCTTTAACTCAGACTCGTAATAGCTTGAAAGTGGCGCTCATGCCTCACTGTGTTCTGATGTCTTCCCTCGCCTAACTAAAGCTACTCAACATCCGATAAAGATGGCATTGTGGGAACTGCATGACTGCCTAATGTGGCCATTTGAAATCTTTTCGCATTAATCCTATTTAGAACAAAATCCTTGTGTTCATGGAGTCTGACACAATGAAGCCACATATCCAGATTGTTTTATTGTGGTATTGTAAATTATGGCTGTGAATGTTAAGTTCGGTCTTTAAAAAAAAAAATTTAAAAAAAAAAAAAAAAAAACCTTAATATTTAGTAATAAGAAATTGTCCTACCATGAGTAATAATGGTAAGAATAATTAACGGCTTTGAATTTTTTTTTTCTTTACGTATTGATAAATCACAAATATTGTCATTCATTAATTGCAATACAATGTTAATAATTTAAGGTAACACTTTAGTATAGGGACCAATTCTCACCATTAACTAGTTGCTTATTATGCCAATGCCTATTATTAACATATTGGCTATTTATTAGTACAAAGAATATATTCTGCATGACCATATTCTACATCCTCAATCCTACCCAATACCTAGACTTGACACTAGGGATGCACCGATACCGATACTGGTATCGTATCGGGCCCGATACTGAGCTCCTGTACTCCTACTCGTACTCGTTAAAATGCCCCGATACCAAATGCCGATACCACACAGCATGTGATAAGTGCCATATTCAAACAAAGAAACACCGACAACAGACAGTAGAAAGGAGATAAGGGCATCTACTACGAAGTATATGTATGCAATGAATATAATGTTAAACATTCATTATTAACGCCTGTATAGCTGATGTGCGCGAGCTGATAAGTAAAGCACGCTGAGTGGATTGAGCTTGTCGAGTGAATATATCTTTCTCACATACATCACTGGAAAGTTTGTAGTTCGGGCGGATATGCAAAAAACAAGTAAGTAAAACAATGCACAAGTTACTTAACGGTAGGAAGAGAGAGAGACAGAGAGAGAGAGCGCAATTCTGTTGTGTGATCTTTGATATTCACTCACTTAGCACAGCATCATTTGGTTAAAACTAATCATACAAATAAGACCATTATAGGGGCATTCCTATAACCATATTTAATTTCAACCTTAGGCATACGACTTTCTGGCGAAAGTGAAACTAGCAGACTTTGTGAAATGCGCTAGGCTGTACTTTTCTGCATCAGTACAAATACCTGCACGCTTTGCGCGTTTTGCTTGCTTGAGTGTTTGTGCATTATTTGTGTGGCTTTGGAATATAAATCGCAGCAGGTTTAAGATGAAAAAACGCGACTTCAATTTCTGAAAATATCAGTTAGGAGATTTATAACGAGTGGTTCCCTGCATTATTACAGAAAAGCGCGTGATTACAGTATACTGAGCCGCTGCAATGGAGTCAGCTCTATGCTATTAAATTAAAGATGATGTACCATAGAGCAAAACATGAACAGTGAAAATAACAAAAACTTGTAAAATAAATTTTAATGGGCATAATTAAGTGTGAAAATAACCAAAGTAGATACGTGAAACCAAAAATTATTATAATTATGTAATTATCTTATTATTCAGAGACCAGATATAATTTTTGATTTTTTTTTTACTAGTGTGTGCAGGACACTATACAGTAGTTCATTTATGTTAAGTGAGGATAGCAAAATAAATTAAACTGTGACAAATCATACCCAAAATTCTTCATACAGTGGATTACCAGTAAAATTTTACAATTTGGGAGCCCAAAAAAAAAAGAGACCAAAACTTATTCAGACCGAGTCTGGGAAAAAATTTAAGTTCAGGTTTGCATGAAGCTGGATGACAGCATGTCCAGGAGACTACAGGCTGTCATTAAGACTAAGGGCTGCCAGACTAAGTATTGATAGTTGTGTAAATACTGTCATACTAAAAGCTGTCTGAATAATTTTTGGTTATTGTAATGCTCTTATATACATACAGTGGTTACGGAAAGTATTCAGACCCCCTTACAATTTTCACTCTTTGTTATATTGCAGCCATTTGCTAAATCATTTAAGTTATTTTTTTTTCCGCATTAATGTACACACAGCACCCCATATTTACAGAAAAACAAAGAATTGTTGACATTTTTGCAGATTTTTTAAAGAAAAACTGAAATATCACATGGTATCACCTATTCAGACCCTTTGCTCAGTTTTAGTAGAAGCACCCTTTTGATCTAATACAGCCATGAATCTTTTTGGGAAAGATGCAACAATTTTTTCACACCTGGATTTGGGGATCCTCTGCATTCCTCCTTGCAGATCCATTCCAGTTCTGTCAGGTTGGATGGTAAAGGTTGGTGGACAGCCATTTTTAGGTCTCTAGAGATGCTCAATTGGGTTTAAGTCATTGCTCTGGCTGGGCCATTCAAGAACAGTCACAGAGGTGTTGTGAAGCCACTCCTTTGTTATTTTATCTGTGTGCTTAGGGTCATTGTCTTGTTGTAAACCTTCGGCCCAGTCTGAGGTCTGAGGTCCTGAGCACTCTGGAGACGGTTTTCGTCCAGGATATCCCTGTACCCTATACCCTGTATCTTTCCCTCGATTGCAACCAGTCAACCTGTCCCTGCAGCTGAAAAACACCCCCACAGCATGATGCTGCCACCACCATGCTTCACTGTTGGGACTGTATTGGACAGGTGAACAGCAGTGCCTGGTTTTCTCCACACATAACCGCTTAGAATTAAGGCCAAAAAGTTCTATCTTGGCTCATCAGACCAGAGACTCTTATTTCCCTCACCTCTTGAGTCCCCTTCAGTGGTTTTTTAGCAAACGTCATGCAGGCTTTCATTTGTCTTGCACCTGAGGAGAGGCTTTCCCCGTTCGGGCCCACTCTGCCATAAACCGGGGCCAACTGGTGAGGGCTGCAGTGATGGTTACTTTCTACCACTTTCTCTTTCTTCTCCCATCTCCCGACTGCATCTCTGGAGCTCAGCCACAGTGATCTTTGGGTTCTTCTTTACCTCTCTCACCAAGGCTCTTCTCCCCCAATAGCTCAGTTTGGCCGGACGGCCAGTTCTAGGAAGGGTTCTGGTCGTCCCAATCGTCTTCCATTTAAGGAATGGAGGCCTCTGTGCTCTTGGGAACCTTAAGTGCAACAGAAATTTTTTTTGTAACCTTGGCCAGATCTGTGCCTTGCCACACAATTCTGTCTCTGAGCTCTTCAGGCAGTTTCTTTGACCTCATGATTCTCATTTGCACTGTGAGCTGTAAGGTCTTATATAAACAGATGTGTGGCTTTCCTAAGCGGCGTCAAGTCCCACCCGGCACGTAGATCAACCAGCTGACGTCAAATGAAGGTGTAGAACCTTCTCAAGGATGATCAGAAGAAATGGATAGCACCTGAGTTAAATATATGAGTGTAACAGCAAAGGGTCTGAATACTTAGGTCCATGTGATATTTCATTTTTTCTTTTTTATTAAATCTGCAAAAATTTCAACAATTATTCGGTGTTATTCTGTCAATATGGGGTGCTGTGTGTTAATGAGGAAAAAAAATTAACTTAAATAATTTTAGCAAATGGCTCGCAATAAACAAGTGAAAAATGTCCAGGGGTCTGAATACTTCCGTACCACTGTACTTTTCTATCAAAATTATCTAACATTATCAAGATGATTTGTTCTGACAGTTTAACTCTGAGTTATTGTCATATTTTATTATATTTTTCTAAACTATAGCGAATAAACTGTGGTAATGTGAGGAATGTTGAAGGTGTCTGAATAAATGTAGGTTTGACTGTATCTATTTGATAAACGAAGTTAACCAAGCCCAACTAACATTCACATACTCTTTTGTTTTCTTTTGTTTCTGTACCCAATATTTAAAAAATTTACATATGCAATAAAAATATTGGTATCGGTATTCTGTATCGGCAAGTACCAAAAATAAAAGTATCGTATCGGGCGGGTACTGGAAAAAGTGGTATCGTTGCATCCCTACTTTCCAACCCTTCTAACTATTAATACCAGCTAATTTCAGGAAGGTTTATTGGGCAAAAGTCATAGTTAATGGTTATTTTTTTGTTTGTTAATGCAAGAAATTGGGCCCAATTTATTATTATTTTATTTTTTATATAACTTAATTTGTCTCATTTTGCACCCTGTTTTAATTTATTTTTTTGATATGTTTTATTTATTAAAAATAACTACACAAAATTATATTTAAAATGCTTAATTTATCGACCACAGTTAAATACGCCCCCATTGCCTAATGGGAATGCAACATCAATACGATACTAATTTGCATATTTATTGGTGTTTGTAGTTCTCCGAAAATGAATGTGGTCCTTAAATTGAAACGTTAATTGACTGAGTAGTCTAATTGGCACCTTGTTTATCAGTTATTATTTTTATTTCTTTTATGATTCTTTGAATTTTAATAAAATGTTGTATATGCCATCAGTATTGAGTCATTGTTTTCATGTAAAAAAATCACCAAAACAGTTACGACTTTAAAATATTTTTTATTTAAGGACATTAATTACATATTTAGTACTTAATTACCATGATAGTGTTTACTAATTCCATATAATTCCAATATATTAATATTTAAACAATTATAAATATGATTTAAATATTATTTAAATATTTAATTGATTGACAACTTAAGCTCATTGCTTATCATTTGAAAATCACAAAATTGCACAAACAAGAATAAACTTCTTCGCAATTATTTTATATTTCTTTTATTATCAGTATATGCATATGCAATTCACTGTCATAAATGAATTGCCCTATAATGTTAGTAATTCCTTTTTAAATGTGTAATTGTTCGACAGCCTAATTTATGCTAATTTTTGCAACCCTGTTTTAATTTTTTGTTAATTTAATCAATCTTGTATTTGTAATTTCACTATTTATTTATTGTTTCTCATTTGGAAAATTGCACACAATAATGACCTGCTTTGGAATTATTTATTTTAATTTCTGTAATTATTGGCATATGCAATTAATTGCCACACATTGTTAATAATTCCATTGAAAAGGTTTCATGGATTCGCAGCTCTTTTCCTTCATGGAAAGCTGTATATAGTAAGACATGTAATGTATACTCTATGCGTGTTCCTGTTTGCCCGTGCCTACATACGAGAGATAACCAGGCACCCCAAGATTCTTTCCATTCCCCTGGAAGTTACCCACAGGGGGGCATTGACAGGTGTTGTTTAATGAATTAAAAGTGACAGAGCTCGACTCAGAACGATCGATTGGCTTTGTCCCTTATGGACCTGCTGTTTTTGTTGGTGTGTTACGGGAGGTGCCAGGCAGTTTCTAATTTCTGGCCAGAGATGCAACTGAAAAGAGACAGGCGGAGTTTGGATGTATGCCACTACTGCAGGGAGGAGACGAGCACGAATCTGGTTTTTAAAAACTGTCCAAGCTCTCCTATTCTTTTTGATTAATGAGAGTCTCCGCTGGTACAGTGTTAACAGAAGGAAAAACATATTTGCTCTGAGTATTCGCAACGGGAGCAGCGGCATTTCATATCACTCGATGTGCTGCATGTTTTCCTATCCTATGTCATGCTGGTCTTTTCCAACATCATTTTCACTTGGGAGCTCTAGAGACATAAATGACAAACACAAAACGGTCCTCCTTTTATAATGCGTTGCCTGTTCAGAGCTGTGATATCCTTGTATCTACTGTTATTGTTCGCAAAAAATGATTGCTATTAGCGGGACGGAGTATACAAGGATCTTAAAGCGTATAGGTCACACTTAAAAATAATTACCCTCATGTTGGTCTGATACATGTATGACTTACTCTTTCCCTATATGGACCTAAAATAATGAAAATTGCTGAGTAACTTAAGATACTATGACAATATCATAAAACTTTTTGAGAAGGGTTTCTAATTTTGAAATTGTTTTAAATCTTTTGTTTGTTTGTTTATTTATTTTAATTAATTTGTTTATTTTTGTTATTGTAACCACTATAGGTACTTCAAATAAGCAATCCTTGTTCTGTTTGTCCAATGGTACCAAAGTGTTACCGTTCGTTCTCCTCGCTGTTCATTTTTTTTATACAACTGGTTTTTTCATGCATTTTTCTTTCCCCTTCCCCCCCAAGTCTCAAACCAGTCAACCACTGGTACCAAACTCCCCCCCGGGCCTCGACCCTCGCCCCCGTTTTCTCCCCCTCCCTTCCTTTGGTGTTTCGTTATCTTTTTCCTTTTTTTTCGGCATTTTGTTCCCTTTCCCCTTTCCTTTTCTTTTTTTTTCCCGACCACTGTTATTTTAGGCGGACTATTACCCTTTTGTAGATATCATTTATGGGAAATACCAGTTTATATCCAATAATACAGAATAAGTGCCCTTGTCTGATGTTTTACGTTCATAGCTTGGGGGCAAAACCCTCCTTTTTATGTATTTTAATTTTGTAATGTCACTATGCCAAAATGTTTGTATTTATTCAAGATTCTTTCTAAACTTGTTGACCTAGAGACATTAAGACAAGCAAATTATGAGACCGCCCAAAAGAACTGCGGCATTTATAGGGTAAAATGTAAACCGCCTTACGGATATAGTTGTCCATCAAATGAGGAAAAACAAAAAAACAGAAAAAATACAACCAATTGTGCAATAGGGTTGGACGGTGAGGAAAGTTTTTTCCTCACCGAGTAACTACATGTGACCAACACACCTGTTAATTACCGTATCACCACAACCGCGGGGGGCGGAGTGGTTTCCCTCTTTTCCCTCGCTTTCCCCCCCCTTTCACCCCCCCCCCTCCCCCCCCCTTCGTCCCTTTGATTCTTTTCCTTTTTTCCCCCCTCTCCCCCCCTCTCGTTTCCTTTCCCTCTTTTCCTCGCTTGCCTTCGCTTTTAAATAGCTTGTAAAAGCGGCGTGCCGCACCTTTACCAACTCTCACTTTCAAAATAGTGCAACAATTGTTTCGTTTGAATTTTCCATCTTTTTTTTTTCCCTCCCAACTTTTTCCCCTTTTTCCTCGCATCTTCTTTTTCCTTTCACCTTCAACTTCGTTTTTTCAATAGCTAAAAAAGCGGCCTGCACATTTTAACCTTTGTTGTTTCCAGATTAAGACTCTTTTTTAAAAATACTTTTTACGTTTTTAAAAAACTTTTTTGACCTAACTTTTTTCCTCCACTTTAGCATTACCGCAGTAGGCCTCTATTGCTTGATACAACAACAAATACTTCAAACTTACTTAGGCAGTTATATAAAAACTAGAACTTTATTAACAAACAATACGAAATACACCATGCTATAAGGGCAGCTATGCCTAATGCAAACTAACAAATACTTACATCAAAGTTTAAAATGTCACAACTGGACACAAGTACACATTATTAAATAGTTTGTATTTTATTTAATCCAAATACAAATAACGTAGAACGTTTTAAAATTTTAGCAATAATGAGTAAGAAAGCTGGAGGCACGTCTACACCTCGATGTCAATAAATAAATAAATAAATGACACAATGTTTAAATAAAGTAAAAAATCAGCAAACACTGTGGAACAAAACAAATAAGAAACGAATGTTTATAAACGGAAAAAGGAAAGAAGAAAAAAAAAAAAACTTCTCCAAAATCCACACCTTAGATAAACGGCACAAGCAAGCAGGCCTTTTCAAAATCCAAATATTGCCAAACGGCGCTTTTTGCCGTTGCTCTCTTTCATATTCGATAACTAAATCACATTCCGCGATCGTCTTGTCTTTCGCTCGACTCCGAATCTCCCTCACTGAGAAGAAATCTGAATCTGTGGGGGTTTTGTAGTGGATTCAAAAAACTGTCTTTCAACTGCATTGGAGTCAGCACGTTCGGTTTTTAATTGTCGTGTCTGTTTCTTTTTACTGAACAAAATGATTTGTTACTATAAAAAATCTAAATGACGGTTGGGGTCGGTGACACGGTGGGCAAGTGACTTAACCGGTGTTGAGGCTTAACACCGATATCACCGTCAGCACCGTCTATCGCGGCAAGCCTACTGTGGCAAAATATTTATTTTTTTTATTGATTTAAATGCATCATTTCATTAATTTTAGCCTATTACATTAACAGAATTTTTTTTCTTAAGTAAAAATGTTTATTTTTAAAAATTTTCCAAGAAAAAAACACCAGCACATACGTATTTATTTATTCATTCCTTCAGTCAGTTAGTATGACTTCCTGAGGTTAAGCACCTCAAAAAAAGGGAAATGACTTGATGTCTTATTTGTGAAAAGTGCCAGGTAGTGGCCTTACACCAGCAGACAAGAGGTCACTGAATCTCCCCGTGGAGTAGTGGATGTTAACTCACTAGCTGAAGGTCATAAGTTCTGATGTCCGTTCCCTGTCCAGTGGTCCAGTACCCTTTACGGAAAAAAAAGTGAAGCACCTTAAACCTCAGAGCTGGTCCGTCTGGGCTTCTTCTAACCCATGTTCGTCCCGCACTGACCGCCGTATAGCTTCTTTACAAAGAGCAGAAGCCATCTTGCAGAACCGTAGTGAATAGCTGAGGGCTAAATCTGCACTACATCTATTGTGAAAATAGCCTCTGTGACCCACTGCTTTGAAAACATGATCAAATCTTGATGTAAGTCAACACTGCAGTGCGGATCAGAGAGGGGCATCGAAATGTGTCAGGAACTACTTAAAACGCTGTCAGAGAGGGCTGACATTTTATTAGCATATATATCCTACCTCTGCAAATGTCACCCTCAGTTTGTATGACTAGCCTAAAGCCTGCTTAATGTGGGATAGAGGAATATCATTAACTTTTTTTTAAAGGACATTCATTACATTTGATATTTTTTCTGAGATATCTTTCTTTGGAAATACCCTGAAGACTTAAGAACGGCACAGAAACCTCATTTACTGTTTATGACAACTTTGTGGTTTATTTATATCCTCTTGTGTGTTCAGTGTACTTTTCTGTATTAGCTACTTTTGCAAATATGTCTACTTAATTTATGGGAAATATAAGTTTATCAATATTACATTCCAGCCCTACTGAGAAGATGCTTCATTTACACAGTTGTTTACTTGGTAAGTTTGTAAATGTTGTATGTAATTTCAGTATTTATTTATTGTTTAGCATTAGAAACTCATGAAATCACAGGTTTTTAAACTCTTTTTAGAGACAAGCTTTTAGACATTGGAACATTGATAAAATTGTAAATTACATTTTTAAAAGGGAATTTTTTTTAATTTTATTTATTAGAACAGCTGATACAATTTATTTATTAGAAAAGTTCATGAAATATTTATTTCTCTCTCCTGGGTGTATATTTATTATATTTATGTATTTAATGGACATGGTGTATTTGTATGTACAAAAGCCATGTAGTGGCATAGAGATTATATCGTAAAGTGTTTTCAAAGTCATTAAAGTTTGTGCCTTTCAGCCCACTTTATTATTATGTTGACCGCAGGGGGTTAAAGAGGATATTTACTCTAAAAAAGAATTGTTTTGAAGACAACAGGGGGAGTAATAAATGTCACAGCTTGGGACAATTTCAGCTGTCTTAAAGTGTCAAAAAAAATAATCATTTTGCGTAATGCAGTAGGCTTCGTCAAGGTGCAGCATTCAAAATTAGACCTACTGACAGTTTCAAGGTAGACCATTGCTTCTAATTTTCCTCGCTTCTCTCCTGCTCTCACTCAACATGGCTGAGTGTTGTTTTGTACTTTTGTCTTTGTTGGAAATAGAAAAGAAAAAAGTAATGTTCCGCTCTGTTTGAACGTCACACAACACATCTTGACTGCTTAACCCCCTGTCACAGTTTCCTTTTACATCACAGTTTCATCTCATTGTGGTCTGTCTTGCATTTACCCCTTTTAGTGTCATATTCCCATTTATTTCTCTCTGGAACACTCAATTCTTTCTTTTCACGCGCACATCTCTTAAGAGAAAGGTGAGCTGTGAGTTACCAATTATAGAGAGTAAGTTGTGCATATCTGTCAGATTTGTATGACTGAAGAGTTGGAGGCTCAATTTATAGGGCTGTCACGCTTTCATATACATTTATTTCACTAGTAGACACTTTCAGACCAAATGTCCTGTCACCATCTGAAAATCTGAATACATAGATGGGGCATATCATTTTTTATTTTTTTTATTTTTCGCTTTCTGACAGTCAGATGGAAGATAAGGTTATGCAAGCTAACAATTTTCTATATTCCCCTACTCTGATCCAGCTTTGGAAAGCTCAGGGGCCATACAATTATATATTTTTTCATAGCAATTATTTTATATTAACGAGGAGTGTAGACTGTGTACTTTGCAGCTTTACAGACAGCTTTAAAAAAAAATCGTATACAGATATAAATTTTTATATTGCTTTATATTCGATTTTAATATATTTTACATTTAGATAAGTCATAGTGTATAAAGTTACACTGAGAGAAATAGCTATAATTGCAAGAATTGTTTGCCAGTGTAAAATAAGTCACAATTAAGTCAAAATGAAAGAGAAGATAGTCACAAATGCGCGCTATGAAGTTGCAAGTATGAAAACTAACGTTGCAATTGTGAGAAACACAACTGTGAAATGTCACAATTCTGAGATGTAAATTTGCAGTTGTGAGAGTCACAGTGGTGAGATATTAATTTACTAATGTTAGATGTGAACTCACAATTGTGACATTTTCCTCATAATTGTAACTTAATATTGCACATTTCTGACAACTTCTGTAAAGTCACCATTTAAAAAAGGGTCACACTTTATATTAGGTGGCCTTAACTACTATGTACTTACATTAAAAATTGATCATTTAACACAGTGCACTTATTGTGTACATACTGTACATGTTTTTATGTTGTACTTGTATCTCAAAAATACCTGCATGTAATTACATCTGTAATTAAATTTATAATTACACTGTTGACTGATTCCTATCACCTTAACCTACCCATACCACCAAACCTGTCCCTAACAACTTGAAAACATTTCAATCGTTCAGTCGTTATGAATGTGCGATATGAAGTTTCAAGTATGGGAACTGGAGTTGCAATCATGAGAAACAGTCACAAATGTGAAATATCTCACAATTCTGAGATAGAAATTAGCAGTTGAGAGTCACAATGCATGGTGAGATATTAAGTCACCAATGTTAGATAAGAACTCGCAGTTGCGACTTTTTCCTCGTAGTTGTAACGTCATATCTCACATTTGTGCCCACTTCTATAAAGAATTTCAAGAAAAGAAGTCATAATTACGAAAAAGTCACAAATGTGAGAGAAGTCGTTGCAATTATGAAAAATAAGGTTGTGATTGTGAGTTTGTAATTGCAATATAAATGGTTATGTAAAACCATTGCAAGGTACATATCATCATACCGCCTGGTCCTGCTCTTCTTAAACATACTAAGATGACGTTCCTGTGATGATTTCTGTTGTGGTCGCCTCCAGGGTTGGGAGGGTCACTTTTAAAATGTATTCAGTTACAGTTACAAATTACTTCATACCTTCATACCGCACACCATGGTATTTTAAATCACTAACTAACACTACATTTTAGCTAACATGATGATTTCAAGGTGTGGCAAAAAAAAAAAGTACTAAAAAAATAGCATCACAGAGCAAGGAATCAAATTATATTTAAGGAAAGAAGTTTATTTTCCTTAAAGGAGGTTGTTCATGTTGGCAGCAGCTCCTGAAATACCAACAAAACCTGAAACTCACACTGGAAACAGACACAGCCTGTTATACGGTTATCCCCCCCCCCACCCCCAACCCCCCCCACTCTTGCAGGTTTTCCTTAAAACAACCCAGCTGTATTCGAAAGAAAAACAATGTACCTTCTAAACCCCCTGGGCTTTGATATCTTCACATCTGTGAGGTCAACATCCCCCCTGTCTTTCCTGCACTGAAGAGTTCAAAGGCTCTTTCTGATCATTTGTTTTTACTGTGTGTGTGTTTGTGTGCCTTCACACCCGTGAGGCCAAAAGTACTAACCCCTCTGTCTTTCCTGATTAAATTACCCGCACTAAAGACTTCAAAGGCTCTCTGTTTTACTGTGTGATGTCTTTGTTGCATTTCAGGTGACATGCATAAAGAGAAAAACATTAATTTTCCCACAACAATTCCTCCTCTTTATCATTCTCTGATAAACGATTTGGATTCATTAACATTAGTTTTGATTATAACAACTTAAAAAACACGCTTGTTTCTAATTCGAAGCAAACTCATACATGATTATAATTGTTTCAAGTAATTTCATCACAGTTATACTCCTCATGTCTGACTTTCATATACCTGATCATTCTTCACATTTCTGTGTAAATGTCATCACTCTCGTCACTCTCATAATCATCACATTTGTATTCACCATCTATCGTTTTGGTCAGTTTTACTGCTTGTATGGGCGTCCCAGCCCTGACCAATCTCTGTACTGAGCTGGAAATACACCTCATAATGCATGGCAAACAAAACAGAATCAGAATTCCTATCACTACAATTGGCAGAACAGTTTGAATTATCCAGTACATCCATCCTCCCCACAAAGACATAACCCACCCGGCCCACAGGTTGTCAGTCCGCTCAGGTTCTCTTACGGCCTCTCTCATGTGTTCAATTATGTTGGTTATATTATCACTGTAATCAGGAATGTTAAAACAACAAGATATCCCCAGCATCTTACACACTCCGCCCCTTTCTGCCGTAAGCATATCAAGAACTAAACGGTTTTGAATGACTGCGTCCCTCAGTTGCCTCATTTCATCACTTATTAATGTCAAAGCATTTTCTGTGCTATTGGCCATTGCTAATACCGTCCATGCTAACCCATTAATCTTGTTAATCGTTACTACTGTACCCACCCCTAAGAAAATGGACCAACCTATATTTGCTCCTGGTGTCGTCCACGGATCAGTTAGTGTGTACCCCGCATAATGATTTGGCAAAGCCCCAGGCAAAATCTTAATGTCTCGTCTCTCCCTCTTACCTACTTTGCTTGGTAAATACACAGAAGTTCCCACATTCATCAAAGCTGGATAACAGCAACCTGACCAGTCTTTTTTTGGCAAACGGTGATAAGCTCTGTCACCACACACCCACACCGCGGCTGGTGAACTTTCATTCGGTTTGTGAAATGGACATGTGAAGTTGATTTCTTTGTTGTTGATGATTGCTGTACAATTGCTCATTGTTCCGTCCTGTACGTTGATTTTGATCCTGCAGTCAGACCATCCGGTCTTTAACATTCTCGGTCTGTTGAAACAGACACAAACATCACCCTGGGCATATGTTACCCTCAAAGGAGGAATTGCTATATCAGTGTTGTTGTATTGCTGTATGTGGTCACAGCCGTCAGCAGGCTGTTTCGTTGGTGTTCTTCCTTCCTTCAGGTCCACAACAGTTTTTAGCACATCAGTCATTTGTTGAGGAATAAGACACTTAGTTTCATTGGCTGTTGCTGCCGTCAGAGGGACAGTTTTCCAGGCATGAGACATTTGCACACACATCCAGCAGCTCGTTTTGATCTTCAGTTCCTCTTTCTGCAATATTGCCAGCGCGCAGGCTTTGTTCCCCTGGCATTTCATCATGGCTTTCTGTACTTCAGGATATACCTGACCTTTGCTTGTGTCTCCATCCCCCATCCAGGCCAGTTCCTCTTCAGTAGCCTGTTCGACCTCAGGTGACACAGGTGACAAGAAAGGTGTCATCGTCGTTGCGGTCCATGGTCTGGCTGCCTTGACTACCATAATGTCTATTGTCTCATACCAGTCAGTCCCAGTCAAGTCCAGGGCACAGTAATACCTGCCTTGGTCAGCACGTGTTGCATGTTTCAATTCCACTCTCATCCCATACCTGTTGTTACTCAGTTTGTCTTCAGCGTGCACCCGAAATCTTTCATCGTATCCTGACTTGTAGTTATAAGCGTATGCTTTCACGTCGGTCCATTTACATGGGCTTCCGCAGATGTAGAAAGGTGCGTGCTCCTCAGTATGTCCATCGCACCCGAGACAGTTCTCCTAGAATGGGTTGCACTTGAAAGTCACACTTGATCCCTCCTCTATTGTGATGGTGTTTTCATACAGTCCTCTCACCGGCTCCACTTCCGTGAATGTGTCTCTTTTTTTACGTTGTTTGATGATGCTGTTTAGCACGGATGTTTCAGTCCAGTTGGTGTGTTTTTCCGCAGACCATACTTTCAAGCTCTCAATGAAGCACAAAATTATCAAACAAAAAAGTCACTGATATCAAAGTCAAAATGAACGTAGTCTTACAAAGTCTGCACATTCCTAGCAGTTTGAATGGGTACCATGGTCTTGAACGATCCATCTTGTCTAGTGATTTCAGCTCTTTGCAATGATCAATGTCTCTGGTTGTGGCTGCACAAATGGCTTTACTCTGCACACCGGCCTTATCACTCCTCCTGAATGACCTTGCTCTTGCACTTGATGTTTGGGCTTGATCTTGGGGCTTATTGTTGAACTTGTTGTTGCTGCTGAGACTCCTCCTCCTGTTGCCCTTCCGATATGGGCGGAACTCTCCTGCAGTGGCTGGCGTGCACCCACGTAGCTCTCTCTCCGACCTTCACCGCCATGTGTGTTATCAGCAAAACTTGGAATGGCCCTCGCCACCATTTCGCCTTCCAGTTCTTCCTCCTCAGGTCACAAATTACCACGTAATCCCCCAGCCTGATCTTATGCAGAAACGTCTCAGCAACCTTCATCTGGGCAGCTTTCACCTGCACAGAAATGTTGGATAACAGACAAGACATTTCTTTGCAGTAATTCAACATTTCATTTTCACACACATCCATTGATGTAAGCCTGCGTTTTCCCCCCTCTATTCCCATGAATGGTGGTCTACCAAAGAGAATTTCAAATGGGCTCAAATTTGTTTTGACTCTCTTTCTCATTCTCATGTACATTAACACGGTTGGGAGTGCTTTCACCCATGAGAGTCCAGTTTCCTCACAACACTTTGCCAATTTGTTCTTTACCGTCTGATTTTCCCGTTCAATAGCGCCTCCGCTGGCGGCGTGATATGCGCAATGTGTTCTCATATCAATTCCTAAGAACTGACCCACCTGTTTTATTGCCTCATTGACAAAATGTGTTCCATTTTCAGAACTGATTTTTCTTGGGATTCCCCATCTTGGAACAATCTCTGTTAGCAGAGCCTTTGCTACTGCTGCTGCGTCTTGTTTTGATGTTGGGAAGGCTTCGACCCATTTGGACCACATGTCAACCATCACTAAACAATATTTCTGTTTTCCCACAAGGGGTTAATTCAATGAAATCGGTCATTAAGTACTCAAACGGCCCTTCTGGGGCTGGTTGGGATACCAGCTGCGTTTTGATGCCTCGTGCCACATTGTGTGTATTACAGATAACACATCTTTTGCAAAAATTCTCAGCGAATATTGTGAAGCCCTTGGTAAACCACAATTCTTTCATCTGTGCAATCATTCCCCCTTCTGATACATGGTCTAACCCATGTGTCAACTTAACATAATGTTGAAAGAAATGTTTGGGTAAACAAGGCGTTCCAACAACGGATCTCCACACACTATCAACAAGGCTGCAGCCTGATGCCTTCCAGTTGTTCTTCTCAGCTCCTGTGGAAAAAGACTGCATGCCCTGTAAACAAGGAGAAATGTCAAGATTAATGTCAACTTGTGCACGAGTGGCGCTTTTACTATTATCTTTAGTCTGATCCGCTGCCGCTGCTTTCGCAGCCATATCAGCTCTGGCATTTCCTGTTGAAATTAAACTTTTATCATTAGTATGCGCTGCGCATTTACAAATCGCAATTTTGTCTGGTAACAGAATAGCTTCCAGCAGGTCCGATACCAGAGACGCGTTTAGTATCGGCCTCCCATCTGATTTCAAAAATTTTCTGTGCTTCCACAAAGCTCCAAAGTCATGCGTGACCCCGAAAGCGTATTGTGAGTCTGTGTATATCGTCACACATATATCTGCCATCAGTTTACACGCTTCGGTCAATGCGACCAGTTCCGCTGCCTGCGCAGAATAGTGTGATGGTAATTTGTCAGACTTCAGAGTTTCAAATTCAGTCATTACAGCATAACCCACTTTATTCTGCCCTGTTTGTGGATCTTTCGAGGCAGACCCATCCACAAACAGGACATTGTCACAATTATCAATCGGTATGTTTAAAAGGTCTGGACGTGGTGTGCACACCTGTTCGAGCGCTGACAGACAACAGTGATGTTCCTCGCCATCCTCCTGTGTGGGCAGAAGGGTGGCAGGATTCAAAGTTGTGCATCGTTTCACAGTTATGTTTGGCATGTCCAACAAAATTGTATGATACCTCAGCCATCAGGCTGTAGACAAATGTGACGTTCTCTGCTCTTGCAAAATCATGGAGACTGCGTGTGGAACCATTAAATTCAAATCAGAGTAGCCTACAAATTCTCTCGAGGCCATCACAGCTAGCTCGGCCGCTGCCACTGCTCTCAGGCAGTGCGGAAGTCCTGCAGCTACAGCGTCAAGTTTCGTTGAGAAATAAGCCACAGGTCGCAGTCTGTCACCATGAGCCTGCAAGAGAACAGAAGACATAAAACCATTATTTTCATCGACCATTTGTACAAACGGGCGGTTTATGACAGGAATGCCTAACGTTGGAGCCATAGTCAGTTGCAATTTCATGTTATCAAATGCTTCCTCAGCCTCCCTTGTCCAAACAAGTCTGTCACATGACCTCAGCCCTTTCCCTGTCATTAGGGCTCGTAAGGGCTGCTCAAAAATGGCATAATTAGGAATGAATATTCTGCAGTAAGCACACATCCCCAAGAATGACAGCATCTGTTTCTTTTGTAAGGTTTATTTATTTATATATTTTTTGGGGGCACCTCTTTTATGGCCTGCACCCGTTTCTCAGACAGTGCTTTGCTATTTGGTTTAATAACATGCCCCAGGAAGGTTACTTCCTGTTTCACAAACTGCAGCTTTGAAAGACTGACCTTGTGTCCCCCCTGCTCAAGATGCTTCAGGAGAGTCACAGTGTCGACAATGCAGGTAGTTTTATTTTTGGCACAGATTAATAAATCATCAACGTATTGTAACAAGGCCGTTCCAGCTGTCAGAGTCAGAGGCTCAATACTTCTCCGAAGGGCTTCGTTATAAATCGTTGGGGACTCACAATAGCCCTGACACAATCTTGTAAATGTGTAGCCTTTATCATTGAAATCAAACGCAAACCAAAACTGGCTTTTCTCTTCCACTGGGACGCTAAAGAAAGCATTAGCTAAATCCACCACAGTGAAATATGTTGCATCTTGCGGAATTTGTGACAAAATAGTATAAGGATTTGGCACTCGTGCTGCCCTGGCAATGACAGCTGAATTTACCGCCTGTAAATCCTGCACAAATCGCCACTCTGTTGGCTGACCCTTATCTCTAATCTTTTTACAGGAAAAATTGGTGTGCGCACTGGTGAATCATTGCACGGTATAATTATTCCCTCCTTCAACAGAGAATCAAATACTGGCATTATGCCCTGCAATGCTTCATGTTTGAGGGGGTATTGTGCTTGACACGGTCTGTAGTCAGATTTGGGGGTGATTACAACCGGCTCACATCCCTTAATTAAACCCACATCGTACTTGTGCTCTGCCCACAATTTTGACGGTATTTCTGCCAAAGAAATATCAATGTCTGAGGCAGAAATAGCCCCCACCCCATATTTTGTCACATCATTCTTCACAACAGCAGTCACAGTTCTCAAAACCTGCACATCAAAATTGTAGTTCGATTTAAATGCTCCAACACTTTTGCTCTGTGCTATGTCTGTATCAACTTCAGCCCAGTCTGTGGCCTGCAGGCACCTTTTCACAAAAAGCCCTAAATCCTTCCACTGCTGCTTTATGGCCTTCGACACAGATAGGTGGGGAACACTCTCTTCTGTCATTAAATAATACTGTAATTGTTCTTCATTCAAACTGGCAGAAAGCACACACACATTCTCTGTCCAGAAAATATTGTCAAATTTCACACTTTCATTCTCCACACCACCAAACCAAGTTTCTTCATACTCTAAGTCTCGTTCTACTACGACATGTGACGTGCAATGCATTTTATCAGGCATCATAAACTCTGTGTTGATTGGTGTTGTTCGATCCTTAGCCAATTTCAAAATCATCTCTGCCCAATCAACATCTTTTATCTGCCATTCGTAAGCCCACTGCGGCTCAAATTTAGAACATGTCATTTGTGGTGCTTCCTCAATGCAAATTCCATAGGAACCAGCACTGAGGGTCAAATTTAATTCACACATTAAATATCTGGCCATTAGAGGCGCGGGACATTTGGGTGACCAGAAAAACTCGTGTTTTAGAGTTCTTCCCCCCCTCCGTCTCACACTCTAAGGGCTCAGTGAATTGTTCAGAGATCAAATGGCCTGAAGCCGAAGTGCTTTCATACACTTTTCCTGTCATTTTCGGCACACATGGCAAGTCACATGGTCGTAAAGTGCTCTGGCACGCTCCGGAATCGACCAAAAAGTTAATTACTACTCCCTCGACTATCATTGGGTATCTTGGCATTTGAGAAAACCCTATGCTTTTGTACAGTTTTAAACATTCATCAGAAACACTGCTCAAAATTTCATCATTCACAACATTGCTCAAAACACACAAAGATTTGCAAGCAGATTCTTCATTGCAGATAGCAGACAGTAAATCAGTGTATGTGTTTGTGTTTGTGCGTGTTTTGCGTGTTAGAAATAAATGTTCACTTCCCTTTCTCGTAGTCAGCCACCGACCTCCTCGAACTGGACCACCTCCGTCCTGCTCTCCGTCTCTTTCATTTCAATCAGACCTTACATTCGGACACGCACTGCTCCAATGCCCATCTCTCCTGCACACTCTGCATCTGGTACAGTCTCTGAGAGCATGGTCGTTCGTAGCACACACATAGCACCTCCATTTCCTTGCGTCATCTCTTCCTCTTGCCTTTTGTTGAGTTGCAGGCTTGTTTGGTTCACATTGCACAACCGCCATTGTGAGTGGTTTTCTGTCTTTCTTTTCCTGCAGCTGGTCTTCGGCGTGTATAGCGTGCATCAAGGCTGACGTTAAGCGCCCGTTCTTCCACTCCACGTAACTTGCCTTTGCTCCCCTTGAAATTTCTGGTCTCAGTCCTTTCAGAAAATAACCCAATAGAAGGCTTTCCCACGTACTTGGTTTGTTCCCTCTGTCCGTAGGCTCTGTCAAGCCGCTGTGTTTTCCAAATGTTTCAAAAAGTCTGTAATAATAACTGCTGACAGACTCGTCCTTCTCCTGAGTGCAGCATGTAATCTTTTCAGTGTCCACACGCGGAGGAAATGCTGCGCTTACTGCGTTAGTGAAATTTTCCACTTCTTTCCTGTATGGTTCGTTGCTCGCATGGTCCCAATCTGTGTGCACACGTCTCACGTCCGTTGTCGCCAGTTTTCCGCTCACCTTATGCCAGTTCGCGGGACCCATTTTCACACCCAGCATCCGTCTCAGTTCTTGTGAAGTCGGGCTGAATTCTCGACACAGTAAAAGCAGTTCTCTCGCAAATTTTTCGCCCGCGTCCTGCGGATCCGGTAGATGTGCCATCGCGTCTCTCATATCAGACACTGTCCAAGCTCTAAAGACCAGCATTGGCCCGTCCGGACCCGCCACTTCGACCATCGGAGCTGTTATGTTAGGCGCTGTGACGCTGATCTTTCCCTTTTTAATCGTCTTTGATCTTGTCACTCTCGGCCTGCTGGTGCTCGGTCTTTCTGCAGTTGTGCTGGGAACCATTTCAGACGCGTTCCCGAAAACTTCCTGTTCTTCGTCCTCCTCCCTTTCTTCTTCGCTGTCTGTGGCAGCGAGCGCTGAGGACTTTACCGCTGCCTGCTGTACTGGCGGTATTGGTGCTCGTGAGAATTCTTGCGCTTGTAGCATGTGCACTGCTGTGTCTGCCGCTGCTCGCGCTCCTCTCGCTTCTACTCGTGCTGCCGCTTGTGCTGCTACTCGTGCTGCATTTTGTGCTGGTCTTTGGAACGGAGAGCAGTCGAGATCGTGGTCCAGTTTCAGGGCTGTCAGCTCTGCCACGGGGTAGTGATGTTTATAAGCCGGCGGTGCTGACCCGATTTCGGGTGCATGTTGGAAAACACAAACACACTTTTCATTAGTAGCATTCTGCTCCGGTGGAGCTGATTTCTCACACACATTCTCTTCCACCTTTTTCATTTCATTCCTACATGCCAATTCTTTCTGCATTTGCTTTCGTTCTCGTCTTTCAGCTTCTTCTAACCAACAACCTATAGTTTGCTCACATTCTTTACACACATGACGAACACACATACAACAACCATTCTGATATTTTTTTGTTTTTTTTTTCTTTTCAACTGACTCTCACAACATTCAGTCTTACTTTACTCAATGTCCCTTCTTCGGGAAAATAATGATATTTGATCAGCTTTTCTATGTCTAGCATACACTTATGCCCATAATTCTTTTTCATTTGACCGAAAACTGGTGTATAAAAATTATCTACCTTACTGTTTGGTGATCCAATATTGGTTGATTTCTATCTCTTCTGGATTTCCTTCGACGCACGTCTATTAATCTGTTAAACGTCTTCAACAGATCCGATTTTGTCACCTCAAATCGGCAAGGTTAGCAAAAATGCTCTGTAATTACGGTTTACTCAAAATCTTCCCGTGAGTGCTTTCCAGCGCTCGATTGATTCTAATTCACCTAATCAGCTGTGGCTCTTCCGTACCACCTACGAGCTAGTTTTCGGTATAAAATTGACTTGACTTCCTCAGGTTACAATTTACCCCTCGAAAACCTTCTCTGCTCGCACCAAAAAGATAGTCTCAGCCACTATGGTTCACTCACAGTCATATCGAATTACACCATACAAAATAAACAATTTACAGTCTCTTACCCAAGATGCTTTTACTGCCACCGGGTTCTTTCTGATCTCAGCCGAGTCACTCTGGCCCTGAAAGCAGTTTTGGCTCTTCTCTCTCAATTTTCGAGGTAAGACCAGAGCTTGGTGCTCTGAGATGATCACTTCGTCAAATCCGCCCAGGACCAGAAGAAACCGCCGTGAGATCCCGCTTTCTGACACCAAATTGTTGTGGCAAAATAAAAATGACTAACAAAATCCGCATAAGATAAGAGCAAGAATCAAATTATATTAAGGAAGTAATGTTCTTTTCCTTAAAGAGGCTATGTTCATGTTCTCAGCACGCTACACGAATACAACAAAACCTGAAATCACACTGGAAGCAGACAGCCTTATTATACTGTTATCACCCCCACTTCTTGAAGGTTTTCCTTAAACCACACCTAGCTGTATTCAGAAAGAAAAAACAATGGTCCTTCTAACCCCCTGGGCTTTTATTATCTTCACATCTGTGAGGTCAACAAACCCTCTGTCTTTCCTGCACTAAAGAGTTCAAAGGTTCTTTCTGATCATTTGTTTTTACTGTTTGTTTGTGTGCCTTCACACCCGTGAGGCCAGAAGTACTAACCCTTCTGTCTTTCCTGATTAAATTAAAGCCCTAAAGACTTCAAAGGCTCTCTGTTTTACTGTGTGATGTCTTTGTTGTATTTCAGGTGACATACATAAAGAGAAAAACATTAATTTTCCCACAACAGCTAGTCGGACCTGCAAATGTTCAAATTGGTTGAGTAGCCTACTTTGTTTGTTAAAGTAAGGGTCTTCATGCATAGCTTACGCTGTACAACTAAGTTATTTCCTTTATCCTTTTTGAGACAAAAACAAAACAACATGGGACACTTTTCCACTGAGTGGTATACTCGCTCGCACGGAGCATGGTTCTGGTCGGCACGTTTGTGTTTCCAATGGAAGTTCAGTACGGCTTTAGAGTGCGGGGATTATTCACAGTCGTTATAGTTGCACCCGCCTCCTACTACACGGACTACATAAAAAACTTTTTCATTCCACGTTAGACATCAAGCTCTCTGGATCGTCTCTTCTACATAAGCCATAAGCAGAAACGATGTTCTTCCAATCAACAGACAAAATACGTTTTGGTGTTTTAAAAAAAAGGTGCGCTACGTTCAAAACAGGTTGCGCTAGACCTTCGTCGGGACTGGCTGCTTAAATCTAGATGTTTCTGTTGGGGTTGTGCACAAGTTCAGCTGACTGGGGGGGCCCCCCAAACCGGTAGTGCGACTTCTCTCCGGCCAATCCGCTGATCAGACAGAGTTTTTACACGTCAGTTTTGGTAAAGGTACGGTTCACTGGAACCCCACCGAGGTGGTACTAACAAAAACGGTACCAGGTTACTGCTACCCAGTGGGAAACAACCCAACCAATCAAACCGGGAAACCCTACGAGCCGTACCGTGCCATTACCATGCAGGGGGAAAGCGCAAAAGACAAAATAACGCTTTTCACCAACAGGACGCTGGTAAGTAATGTAGACAGCGTCCTCAGTCCAACCGCGTTTGATGGGAAATTTGAGGAGATTACGGTACTAGATTTTTGTATTCGGATACGTACCACCCTTACATGTATTCCGTTACTCCCCAAGCCTGGTCTCCTCATAGGCCACAAATGCTGCATGCGACTTATGATCAGTGCGTTGAGTAGCGCAGCATCTTCTCTTCTCCATATCTCGTTGTTTTCACTTACCACACCAATCACGATCCATGGTCGCCAATGACAAAGAGCTCAAATTTAGTTATGCTAAAGTGGCACAGGAGAAAAAGCGCAGGTTTGAAAAGGAGGTACTGCGTAATGGAGGACTGATTGATTGGCAGAGCCATTCTCTCATGCGCTTGAGTGACAGAGCTGCGGTCGCCATGGTGCAGGAAATGAGAGTGGAATTACAATACAGCCCTGTCACTTCCTTGGGGGACAGAGAAAACACAATCAGGCTTTTTACCTTCACATCAAACACACAACCTAACGCACACACGCTCTGCATCCACAGCGCACACACTTTCACAGCCTCACACAATAGCACTTGCCACAATGGGCTCCACATCAAAAATACACTCGGCAGCCTTGCTTTTACCCGATATTATACCCCTGACTCTCTTTGCCTTTAATCTGTCACCTCACACACAACCCACAAGAGCCATTATGGAAATACAGAACAGGGCTTCAGTGGCTCGCTCTAAAATACGGCCCTGAGTGATTTGCACAAGGTTCTGCCCACAAATCGGTCTATTAGCCGGGTAATACAGTGATACTGTAATCATGGGCACAGACACCGTAATAACCAATAGTTTCCCACTAGGGTTACAGATACAAACAGGAGAGTATATTACTTGATCTCTGTTTATCACAGAAGCCTAAATGCAATTCTGAAACTCTTGAGAAAAAAAGCATATTTCAGTCTTTAAACAGAAGAATTGTTTTTGTTAAAAAAAATTATAAACAAATTTTTTTTTTTAGCTAATTAGAATTTCTTTTGCATTGTGACATTTTTTTTTTCTAAAATTTAAGCACAATTTTCCTCATTACTGTGGTGTGTCTAGACTCCAGAGATTTTACAATTTTTTTTAGTTCTTCTTCTGAATAATGATTCTCATTAGATTCACATTATTGTATTACAGTATTATTTTTTAAATCTGCATAAATGTAGTTTCAGATAAATAATATAATAACATTTTTGAATCACTTTAATGAAAATGTTTTTTATTATTATTTTTATTACATTAATGTGAACAGGGATCTTAATGGTCTTAATTTTTGTTAAGATATAAGAAAGCGATTTTAGAAAATAAGAATTATTTACATTATGAATTATTTTGCTTTTGATAGAACCATATCTCATGATTGTGGTGTATTTAAACATTTAACTTTTAAAAAAAAAAAAAAAATTGTTTTTTTTTTTTCCTTTTGAATAATGATTCTCAAAATAAAAGTAAGTTTGATATCACGATTTGATGTTAAAATGTCTTTAGAGAATATATGTATATATGTTTTACATTATGGTAAAACAAATGGGGAGAGGATTTGGTTGCAAAATAAGATTAATTTTCTATAAGCTATATTGCTGTTATAGCTTATAGAAAATTAATTATTGCAAATGCATTGTGTCATTATATTAATGACATTTTTTCACATCATACTAATGAGAATGTTGTTGTTGTTGCTGTTATTAATAATAATAATAAATGGGGAGGAGAAGGATCTTATTGGTCTTAAGTGAGCTTTAATTTCTTTAGCAAAATATACATTTGTGTAAAATAATGTGGTCCCAACCATTCCTCCCATGCGCCCCTTTTTCCTGTTTTCCTTTTCTTTTGATTTATCCTTTTCAAAGGAAGTGTTCTTTTTATCTGTGTCTGTTTATGCCACTTTGCACTGATTACTCCAGAGGTTTTTGCCTGCAAATACATGTTTTTTTACTTTTTCTTTTTTTTTTATTGTTGCATCCAGCCTCCCAAAGTCCCTTCGTCATTCCCAGCATGCATCAGCTGTACCCCTAAGGCATTTACCACTTTCAATTCCATTTCTTTGCTTCATTGTAAACTTTTTACTGCACCATTCATCCTTGTGACAAACATCCTTTAATTATGTTCTTGAAATGTGCATTTTTAATTAGAAGTATTTTCTGTTTGGAGTGTGAATATAAAGTTGCATGTTTGATGCTCCTTACTGCAAAAAGCTTAGGATTATGAGCTCCAGTCATGTTTTATGTCCTTTTTTATGACCATTGAATCTTCTGTGGGTGTTTACGACCGTATGAAGAGTCTGACGTATCATCTTTAATACAATTCCGATATGCTGCTTTCTTTCGTCAACACAGAGAACCGTTAAACCCTGTTAAACGCCTTTAAAGCTTGGCAGCTTGGGGCCCGTTACACGCAACAATAACCTCTAACTGGAAATTCATTTCGGGTGTCATTTAATAGGATGTAGCCCTTTACATCAGCTACAGTTACCAGCCCTAGGGCAGATGAAACTCGAAAAACAACCACTTCAGGAGGTTGTTGTGAGAATTGCCCTTCTGCACTGATCAAGCAAGTCTCCGAAAATCTCAGATCATTGGCAGTATAAAAAAAATAGAGTCTCAGACCAGCTTTGAAAGGTCAATTTTACCAGCACTACGGTCAGTGGACCATCGGGAGGTTGTGAGGGGCGGTGTGTGAGTGTCGTTTGAGACCGGAGAGCTCGCAGGCAGTCAGTAGCCCGTGACCTGACATTTCGGATAGCCGAGGCAGGTGGGTCGAGGTGTGAGAAGGGAGGGTGGCGCTGGGGAACAGATACAAGTGTCTTTAAGGTTAAACGCTACCTCAGCTGGGGCTACAGCAAGCTTGATGAGGCAGTTTTGGAGCTGGCGGAGGCCAGGTGGCTGAACCACCACTGGTGGATGAGAGCCAATCTTGTTGCCTTGTGTGAGACCGGCTGGAAACTAAGCACAGTCGGGGCACAAGTTAATAGTCTGGCTATATGACCTTGTAAGATTTTAGGATGTTACATATATATTACAGGCCATCGTATATATTTGGACACTTACACAGTTTTCATAATTTCAGCTCTGTATGCCACTAGAACAGAATTAAAAATAAAACAATCAAAAGATGAAATTGAAGTGCAAATTTTAAGCTTTAATTCAAGGGGTTGAAAAAATATAACATAAAATGCTTAGGAATTACAACCATTTTAGACACAGCCCCCTTATATTCAGGGGCTCAAATGTAATTGGACAAATAAATATAATTATAAATAAAATGTTCATTTTTTATATTTTGTTGAGAATCCTTTGCAGGCAATGGCTGCCTTAATTCCCGAACTTATGGACATCACCAAAGACTGGGTTTCCTCCTTTGTGATGCTTTGCCAGGCCTTTGCTGCAGCTGACTTCAGTTGTTGTTTGTTTGTGGGTCTTTCTGCCTATAGTTTTGTCTTCAGCAGGTGAAATGCATGATCAATCGGGTTGAAATCAGGAAATCCTCCATTTGTACTATGAAGCGCCATCCAATCAACTTTGCTCCATTTGTCTGAATCTGGGCAGAGACTATATCCCTATACACTTCAGAATTCATCCGGCTGCTTCTGTCTTCTGTCACAGTATCACTAAACACCAGTAACCCAGTGCCACTAGAAGCTATGCATGCTCATGCCATCACACTGCTCTGCCATGTTTCACAGGTGATGTTGTATGCTTTGAATCATGAGCTGTTCCAAGCCTTCTCCATAAGTTTTTCTTCCTGTCATTCTGGTACAGGTTGATCTTAATTTCAGCCATCCAAAGGATGCATTTCAAGAAGTGGTCTGGCAAAGTCTAATCTGGCCTTGTTTGCAGCTTGTGGGTGAACCCTCTGTATTTGCTATCGTGAAGTCTTCTCTTGATTGTAGACTTTGACAGAGACTCGTCTTCTCTTGGCTGGATGTTGTGAAAGGGTTTTAATAATACTAATAATAACTTAAATGTTTATACCTATAGTGGTTAGTATTTATTATTAGCTATGGGTGTGTATTGTTATTGTTATTATATATAGTATTATTAATTGTAGATAGTAAGTAGTAGTAGTAGTAGTAGTAGGATGAATAGTAGTGGTATTTGTTATTTTAAGTATTGTTATTATTATTTTAAATTATATAATGTCTGTTATGTTAAACATGTCAATAATGTTGTTGCTTTATTTTAGTTCTTATTTATTGTTGATAGGATACATACAGTGGGGCAAAAAAGTATTTAGTCCACCAATTGTGCAAGTTCTCCCACTTAAAAAGATGAGAGCGGCCTGTAATTTTCATCATAGGTATACTCAACTATGAGAGACAAAATGAGAAAAAAAAAATCCAGAAAATCACATTGTAGGAGTTTTAAAGAATTAATCGGTAAATTCCTCAGTAAAATAAGTATTTGGTCACCTACAAAATTTCATCTCAATACTTTGTTATATAACCTTTGTTGGCAATGACAGAGGTCAAACGTTTCTGTAAGTCTTCACAAGGTTTTCAAACACTGTTGCTGGTATTTTGGCCCATACCTCCATGCAGATCTCCTCTAGAGCAATAATATTTTGGGGCTGTCGCTGGGCAAAATGGATTTTCAACTCCCTCCAAAGATCTTCTATGGGGTTGAGATCTGGAGACTAACTAGGCCACTCCAGGACCTTGAAATACTTCTTAAGAAGCCACTCCTTCGTTGACCGGGCGGTGTGTTTGGAATCATTGTCATGCTGAAAGACCCAGCATGTTTCATCTTCAATGCCCTTGCTGATGGAAGGAGGTTTTCACTCAACATCTCACGATACATGGCCCCATTCATACTTTCGTTTACACGGATCAGTCGTCCTGGTCCCTTTGAGAAAAACAGCACAACACACGCAATGAGGTTCCACACCCTGCTTCACAGTAGGTATGGCTGTTCTTTGGCATGCAACTCAGCCATTCTTCTCCTCCAACACGAAGTTGAGTTTCTATCCAAAAAGTGATATTTTGGGTTCATCTGACATATGACCATTCTCCCACTCCTATTATGGATCATACACACCCTGCTCTCTAGCAAACTTTCAGACGGGCCGGACTCATGTTAATGGCTTGAAGCAGAGGGACACGTTTCTGGCACTGCGGATTTGAGTCCCTGGCGGCGCGTGTGTTACTGATGGTAGCTTGGTCCTTGGTCCCAGTCTCTGCAGGTCATTCACTAGGTCCGCCCGTGTGGTTCTGGGATTTTTGCTCAAAGTTCTTGTGATCATTTTGACCCCACGGGGTGAGATCCTGCGTGGAGCCCCAGATCGAGGGAGATATCAGTGGTCTTGATGTCTTCCATTTTCTAATAATTGCTCCCACTGTTGATTTCTTCACACCAAGCTGCTACCTATTGCAGATTCAGTCTTCCCAGCCTGGGGCAGGTCTACAATTTTGTTTCTGGTGTCCTTGACAAGTCTTGGTCTTGCCATGGTGGAGTTTGGAGTGTGACTATTTGAGGTTGTGGACAAGTGTCTTTTATACTGACAACAAGTTCAAACAGATGCCATTAATAAAGGTAACGAGTGGAGGACAGAGGAGCCTTTAAAGAAGAAGTTACAGGTCTGTGAAAGCCAGAAATCTTGCTTGTTTGTAGGCGACCAAATACTTATTTTACCAAGGAATTTACCAATTAATTCTTTAAAAATCCTACAAATGTGATTTTCTGGATTTTTTTTTTTTTTCATTTTGTCTCTCATAGTTGAGGTAGACCTATGATGAAAATTACAGGCCTCTATCATCTTTTTAAGTGGGAGAAATTGCAAAATTGGTGGCTGACTAAATAATTTTTTTCCCCACTGTAGATCTGGCATAAATTGATAACGTGTGATTGAAAGTGCATCGGGTGCATGATACTTTTGGGGGACAGAGTGTGTCTTTAAAAGAGGACTCAACGTGTGAAGTGCTTTAATCTATTTTTTTTTTTTTTTGTAGGCATTTTTGTTGTTTAGTCTTAAATCAAAGCAACAACAGTTGGAACATAATACCCTTTTTTGGTCAAATCACACAGGCCTATGTATATTGCTTGGGCTTTGTTTGCGTAAGGAAAGTGGCTTTTAGTAAAAGCTTACCTTGTGACTTTGACTTCATGTACAAGTACAACACTCTCAGACACTAATCCTTGTTTTATATCTTATGCATAACTCTCAAGCTTAATGAATGATTTTGAATAATTGCCGGTGAGTAAGGGGAGGTGTGGGGGGGCTGTAAATAACATAACTAATCTTACATTCCGCTCTTATAATCACAGCTTGATGACAATATATGCTTGTATTATCAATCAAAGCGTTTAATTAAGTTATTAAGCTCATCAGAACACCGTGGATAACATTCTCAGTCGACTGTGTAATGGGCAGTAATGACTTTCACCTAGAGAGACCTATTAAGGCGTCCTCCTGTTTGTCACACGCACATCTGCCCGAGCTCCAGATGTTAGCAGCCATAAAACACCTCCTTAAGCAGCTCCCAACAAAAACACTCCTCAGTGTCGACGTCTTCCATTCAGCCATTTGGAAGACCCATTGATCGTCTTCACTATCACCACACCGTCAGTCCCAGTCCCTATTAGCGTTAGCACGTGCAGCGCGACAGCCGTATCTCAAGCTGTGACGTTTCTCACCGCTAATGCACTTAGTATCAATGGCTAATTAAACCACTAGATCGCTTTGCCAAAACATCTGTTCTGCTCTAAACAGCACTGGGTTTGTCTTGAAGCGATTGCGTTAAGTGTCATTAACCACTGATCAAATGGTGCGGCCCGGTCAATGGCTGTAAATGCTGCTGACTGCTAAGAAACACTTGTGTGGAGAATGCTAACACTAAAGCAATACAAGGGGTGGGGAATGGCTAGGCTACGTTCACAAAGTAAATGTTTGGGAGTGTTTGCTAACAGGTGTGACTCTTGTAGTAGTAGTTTGCTTAATTGTACTTAATATGCACTTGTGGTGTACTTTAAATATTAAAGTATATTTTAAAATAATCTAGACTTACAGATAACAAAATTAAGGAAATAAAAGGCCACTTAAGTGTATTTAAAGAGAGACACTTAAATGATTGTTTCACACTTAAGTGCACTTTGTAATAATGTCAAAGTTCATATTATGTTTACTTAAAGCTACGTTTTAAATTATTGTTTTATAAATTATTAACAAAGTACACTTTTGATTTCTGACTAAATACTAAGAGAATGTAGTGTGTTTCTCAATATTACATACTGTATTACAATATTAACAATGTGAAATTACAAATATATGTGAACAAACGACATAGGCCTACAAGTTTCAGTAAAAAATGGCATTAAAGTATATTTCAGTTTACCATAAATGATTGTCAGTACATTAAGCAATAACTTTAACCATATTTCCCCCCCCTCCCAAGACCATAGAAGTAATTATGAAATGACTAAACTTGCCATATAGAAATTATATAAGTACATATTACCAATTTTGATATTCCAATTTTAATCAATTTCAGCGAATTGCTTTAATATGCTAAATTATAATTACATTTTAATTAATCGCAATTACCATGTGCAATTAAATCCCGAAAACAATTCAATATCTATTATTTTAAAGCTATATTATTTTCAGAATATTGTTCTAGACAAGCAAGTCCCTTTTGGCTACAATTTATTTGTCGTCCATTTAGACTGCTAAGATAAGAACTGTGCAACTACATGCTACTAACTCGCAGAGTAGAGTGTTAGGTAGTTGAGGGTTGGTAGAATAAGTTTGCAATTATACTTGCAAAGTTCTCATATTGTATGTATGTTGCTGGACCACCATCAATAATTCAAGCATTCAAATTATTAAGCAGACAGTCTACTGATACTCTAATGACTGCTAGTTGACATATAGTTGCAAAGTTACTTACTGTTAGTAGAATGTCTAAAGTGGACTATCCAAATAAAGTGTTACCCCTTTGTTTTGCCTGAAACATGCTGCATATAGTTCCACAGGACTCAGCGAAATGAAATTACGCAAGGCAGTTATGAATAAATTTAGGCGTGGTGTTAGTGTTCTTTCGTTAACGAAAACTATGACGAAAAATGTTCGTTGACGAGCTCTTTTCAGTGTACTACAATGAGACGATGACGTGACGACAATAAGGTCAATAAACAATAAGGTCAATAAACAATAACTGTGACTATATCAACATGCAATATCGTTGGCGATAAAAGATGAGACTAAAATGTTTTTTTAAACATAAAAACTTTACCAAAATCTCTTTATTTTCATCAAAAAAGGAGACAAAATATTATTGCAGACTGCTCTACACGCCTCTACTACACAAGTGTCCTGTGGTGGTTCGATATATATTCAACAAGTTAAACTCCCTAAAATCATCACGGGCCTCTGTTGAAAAATAAATTTCGCCCGGGTCCTTTTGTCTAATTTTGGCAATCTGAAAAAATTGATACTTGGGCTCGCTCTTTAATGCAGAAGCGCTTCCTTGATAATGATCGGAAATCACAGGCCAAAAAGTAAGTGAAGTTTAGAAATCTAGGCTTAAATGAAAGTGTCATTCAGCCAGTCAGTGTTCTGTCATGACTCGTGAGATCTCAACTATATTGTTTGCAATTGTGGTTGCTGAATAAATGCTCTTACTCAACCATGGTTGTTTTAGTAGAGAAACATTATTGCAAATTGGAATGATTGGAATTACTATTAGGAATTTCACGCTTATAATATTTTTTGTTTGTTTTACCAGTGTTTGTAATATAGACAGTGAGTGTATATCGAAGTCTTTGATGTTAATTTATATAATAAATAGCCTATAATAAAATCAGTACACTAGATGAGGTAAAAAAACACCATGTAGTATGTGTCCACATTCTATTGATTTGTACTTACTGGAGAAAGTGCAATACCTGAAAATGCAAAAGCAAATTTCTCAAATGACAACAATCATTAAGATTATAATTTTGAGCAAAAATAACTTTTTTATTCAGTTTAACATACCAGCATGACGACACACGTGATATGTGAAGATTTCATTGACTCTAAAAAAATGTATTTAGCGGAAATTCAGTTGACTAACAACTTGACTAAATGAAAACAGTACAAGGTGGATAGTATGATAATAAACACACCTAAAAGGACAGTTGACTAAAGGACTAGACAATTGAAGAAGACTAAATAAAAAATGGCTGAAAAAATTAAACCAAATTGGTGTGTATTATACATACTGTTGATAATTGATAAGAATGGGCTCTATAATGTTTTGGATATACTTGTAATTCATATAAAATATGCTTAATTTATTGCTTTATGAAACATATGTTTTTATTTCCAAAGTTTTTATTATTTTGATTTAAAAAATAATAAGAATTAAGTATTGACTTTTTTGTCAATGATGCTCTGACTCTGCCGTTATGTCAGGTCATGGGATTTGCAGATAAATACAGTACTCTTTTAAGATTGGCTTCTATGCTAAAGTGTATGTATTCTTAAAGGGTATCGTGAAGAAGCGTCTGTTAGAATTCATAATCCTCAGTACATAGCCATATAGTGCTTAAACTGGGCTGACAGCTATAGTCTGCTGCAGTTAATGTAGCGAAAGATAGCAATGCTAATGCTAATGGACAATGAGCACGGCTCTCCTGGACTTAGAATGTATAGCTGTTACCCTTCTGGCCTGTTGCTAACAGGTTTGTACAAGTCAGTGTAACGTTTGTACTCCGAGTTACTTACGAATGAAAAGTTTAACTTGTGTCTAATAGGTGGCAAAGGAGCCGTTCAAAACGCATGCCAATCACATCTGCGTTTAATAGTCATAAGCGAAAATAACAGTAAGGTTCCTCCTAGCTGATAAATTGTGCTTTAAGGAAAAGATAATGAGGGTAGTAAAGATTAAAGTGCGCTAGCACAACGCTGCGCTCTGATAAAGAAGATTTTAGAAGATGTTTCCGCAATGATGGAATGTATTACATAGTATAGCAGGGTATCAAATACACAGCTGCAGGGGCCCTTTAGATAAAGGCAAGGGCCAATATGAATCAATTGACCTGGTTTGTAATGTTTACTTGGTTTTCATTTGTTGTTCAACAGTCAACCAGAAATCCCTTGTCTTAATTTTGGGTTTTTTAAACCACTTCACCTACCATCAGGCCTCCGGTTTCTTCATTGGCAACAGATTGGTGAAATTTTAGCAGTTATATCACTTGCTCACCAATGGAATCCTCTGAGTGATATGGGTGCGTCAGACTGAGAGTCAAACAGATCGATACAAACACTTACAAAATAAACACAACAATAATCCATACAAATGGCCTTTCACTGTCCACAAAACATTTAACCAGGACTCTGTCATTCTGACGGACACCCATTCACTGCACAGAATCCATTGGTGAGTAAGTGATGTAATGCTTCATTTCTCCAAATCTGTTCATGTAAAGAAACAAATTCATCTAAATGTTGGATGGCCTGAGGGTGAGTACTTTTTCTAACTTCCATTACAAGCACTTGGAGTGTAGTCGGCTTCATTTGTAATAATGGGTACATGCATCAAGTTTTGACGCTGTCCTCTTGTTTGCAGTGTAGACACATTATAATTGTCAAACTCTCTAGAAGTGCAGACAAGTTCGTTCATTATAACGGGAGAGTTCTGATTTGTTGTGTTGCATCATTCAGTCGCAGTGCACAAGTGGCAAGTGAATTTTCTAAAAAATGTCTGGATTGTGGTAAATTGACACTGATAACCATGTGGTGGGGCAGATTTTGTCCCGTGGGTCGTACTTTGCATCTCCCTGCAGTGCAGTCCTCTCCTTTTAATAAGACAATGTCTATATAATGAATTTCATAGCATAACTAGGGCGCGTCCACTTATAAATGAGACTGGAGCCAAGAATCATTTCTTATACTGAAACAGTTCCATAAAAAAAGAAAAATAAGTAAAAGTATTTTAGAACGACTTACTAACATACCCATGCATGACTCTTCTGAGACTTTTTTTTTGTAGCAAATCAGCATAACCAGTCCTTTTCCCGAGCAAATTACTAGGATGCAGTTCTTTTTAGTGAATCATAACTTGACCAGCACTTGAACATACAACTTGACCAGTGAAGTAGGAATCTATAATAGATATATAAAGATATATTACTATATATAATATATAGATAGATATATAATATATATATATATAGATATATATATATAGATATATATATATACACACTTGGGTTTTGTATGCTGCAATCTGTGATCTTATTTTTAAACAAACTGTGACATGGACGACTATAGCCTAATAGCTGATTTGAAAATTCAGTTTTGCATCAACGGAATATATTTCATTTTTAAATTGTAATATTTCGCAATATTACTGTTTTTTATCAATTAATATGTTTAAATATGAACTAAATATTACATTGCACAATAGTGACACTAATAAAATATTTCCTGAGCAGCAAATCAGCATATCAGAATTATTTATGAAGGATCAGTGACTCTGAAGACTGGAGTAATGATGCTGATAATTCAGCTTTGCCATCACAGGCATAAACTACATTTTAAATATAAATTAAAATAGAAAAACAGTTATTTAAAAGTTAAATACGATTTCATAATATTACAGTTTCTGTATCTTGATTATAAAAATTATTATTGGTGAGCAGAAGCTTAGTCTACAAATCTGTATGTCGTTAGGGCCAGTTATTGGGATGGCATTTGCATTGGACTGCTCTGAAAAAGCATGAAAAACACACTGAAAATCTGAAATGATCTCATCATATGTCATCAGACTGCTGAGGGCTGTAAATGTAATAAGAACTGTGTTATGTGTTTGCACATATTTCTTTTTCAAAAATAATCACTGTTGGAAACGGAATCTAAATCGGAACCCGAATTTCCAAATTCCTTCCCATTCTCTTCACTGCTTATCAATAATTCACACCTTCACACTTCTCAGGAGCCTGTTTCTTTTGAGGACACTTACAGAGGTTGGGTGTATTTTTTCCACATGTTCTCACATCGTGGGCTGCTACGGCTTTTATGAGCTGTACCGTTGAAAATGATATGATGAAGTGTTGAGATTAGACGTATAATCCCTGTGAATACAACAGTAGGTGCTTTACACTTTTATCTAGGACAGTCATTTACATACCGGGGAAACAGATAGACATGGGAAGAGACAAATGGAAATAATTTATTTTAAAGTGGGGGAAAAAGAGGAAACACACAGAGCCTCAAGAGAAAGGTGAATTTAGCAGAGTGCTACAAAGGCGTTCAGTTTGGGTTATGAAGACCGATAACACAGGCTCTAAGTAGGGCACAGAGACCAAGAGTAAAGATTCAACTCACCTTTAGTGGAACATTTTGTAAGGTACACCAAGATACATTCACCTCAATGTCTGCAAACAAGAAATAGTGTGTTCTTGCTTTATTGGCTGCAATTAATGTGGATGACCTTGCTTCTGTGCCTGTTATTTAATGTTTTATGTTGTTGAGGCTGTATTTTTCCAGCTAAATATGAAGAGATAAGTAGAAGTAAACAGTTCATAGGTTGATTCCTCTGAAAAGTGTAAACACTGATTTTGCTGCTGCTGAAAAAAGTGTAAGGTGTAACCATTAAAGTGCCCCTATGGTTTTGGGAGACCCCAACAACAGGTTGACATGCATGCAAAGTCAAAAACACTTTCATTGTGTTATAATATGCAGTTTTATTTGACCTTAGTAATTTGATCCTCCAACGACTCCAAAACGATTCGCCTTAAGGGATCACATTTTACCAACACTTCCTTTGCGTGTGACGATCATGGCGGTGATGGTCCTGATGGTTTCATTTCATCATAAGCCTGTAATGCCTGATAAAGCAGCTTGCAGTGCTGCTTTGTGTACAGCGTTAAGCTATTTTTACCGCTCTAAAAGTGGCATCTAGTGGCAAAGAATGAATTTGGCCATACGCGAAAAAGGGCCACCAACTAGTAGGAGGGCAATGCTCATGTTTCATGTTGAGCAGCATTGAAAAGGTTGGGATTGTTTTAATAAACAGATCTCGTTACCAATGATTCAGATTCGACCTTTTCTTTGGAGAAGACGTAACCTTTATACCAGGTCTTGCACTTAGATTAATACTGTGCAGGATGTTTTCATTCACTTAGAGCGGTGTTACACACTGCATGAAGGTAATAAAAAAAAAATCCATAATAAGGGCACTTTAAGTAAAAAGTAATATATTTATATATTTTAGTTATAAAAAGTAACATGTACACTTAATCTTAATATTTTTTAAGTTTTAAATGTATTTTACCAAGTAAAAAATCATTTTAATTAAAAACATGATATATAAGAATTAGTCATTCATAAACAGGCTTAAGATAGTTTACTGAACTTTTGAACTTTTTCAGATTTTTGCATTTAGTATAAATAGCATCTTACTACTATTGCAAAGACAATTCTCCTATTTGTAAATAGTGTAAATAGAATCTATGGATATTTTCACTGAGGTGTAATATAGCATGATCCCTAAGAAAATAAGAAGCTATATTATTAGTGCAAATAGCCACTGCCTTACGTTAATATATGCACATGTTGATAAAATGTTAATAAATATCAACAATTTTCAAATTTTTTGAGATTACGAGAAATCTTGCCCGTCAACAGCCACATGGGCAGAAAGGGTTATTGTCTATGATGTCCATGCATATTCTCTCAATGTCATTGTTGTAACACCTCATAACCCTTACATAGGGTTTATTATATTTATATATTATTGAATAGCCACATTAAAGAATGACATGTGGTATGTCATGATTATGATTTATTTTGTATTTGTTTTTTTTTACAAAAATATAATAAAATTAATATAATTGTAGCTAAATAGAAGTCTATATATCTTGTGTGTGTGTGTGTGTGTGCGTATATATAATCACTATAGGTATATTATTTATGTTGTGTGGGGTATTTCCATATATATAGTAAACTATTCACAATTCTAGTTTTTACATATATAAATTATGTAAATTATGCGGGTATGTTGAATATAATTAATATGAAATCATAATTTCTTTTCACGAGTTTTCAGTTTTAATTGGGCGTTTTTCTTATTATCAATTCAGACGAGTATCACACTGACCGTTTTTCTTTATGCCCCACCCCCCCAAACACACACACACACACCACACACACAACTGAATATATTCCACAATGAAATCTTGAGAACAGCAAGTTACACATTGAAGTAAATGTTTTTTTTTTAATAAACAGACTGAAGTAGTATTTACATGTAAAACATAAACATATTTTGTAAATCTCATGTAAAATCTTAATTTTATTTAGTTATTGTTATACAGTGTAGAGGTGTGTTCAAGAGATATATGTCATGTAAATGATCATCAAAGATTTTCACCATTTTTTAATCGCCTTTTTTGTCCCCCTTTTTAACAGTCTGTTTGGCGAACGTCTGTTTGTTGACCCTAGTGTCGGAAAAATTACACACCTCACTTTGAAAGCCGTCTGTTGCGGATACTAAAACAGAAGAACTTTTTAAATGCAACATAACCTCGAGCGAGGAATTAATAGTTTTACAGTTCCCGATCATTCAAGCGAGAGCACGGATCTGACGAGGTCTCCCAACATCGACTGCCTCACCTGACAGTGCATCATAGAGAGTGTGTGGCGGCATAAAAAAAAGGGAATTTGACGTTGTAGCTCCAGGGACCAAAAGACCAAAAGATGTCACCCTCCCTGCAAAAAAAAAACAACAACAGTTATTTGGAAAGGATCCAGTCGAAGCGCGCCCTTGTCCTTCAGAGCCGCAGAACTCTCTGTTGTGACTTACCATTCAAAACACAACCTTTGCCATTTGTTCTGCCACATCCACCTGCACCAGCCCGGCTTCTGAAAAGTCTCCCCGAGGACCGGTAATGTCTCCTTTCTCCTGCCTGTCTCATTGTCCTGTGTTTGGCAGGCTGACAGCAGATTGACTTCGTCTCCGGTTACATTTCCCCATGCTCCCCTAGAGCGGCCTCCCAAGAGAGCTTCCTCCCCAGGACGCAGACTCACTTCTGAGGCCGTCCTAGACGGGTCCCACAACCCCGCGTTTCAGACGGCTGAGCTGAGGATAAAAAAAATCCCTCTGATGGCCTTTTCTTCGCCTCTAAAGCTCTGGCAGACAGTCAGAAGATAAATTTGAGCTCTGCAGGGGTTACCCGCAGCTAGAACGCCGCACTATCTTCGATTTGGTGGCCCCCCGCTAACGATTCGGTTAACTGAGACTGAAAATGACAAAGATGAATTTCCATTTCTTTATCTTTGCTCTTTGAACAAAGCAGCACCCCGCGGAAAGCGCTAGGTGCGATCTGAAGATAAATGCCCTCTTTATATCCCATCCACTATTAGAATTTTGTTTGCTAGATGAAGTCCCCTAACAAGTGTGACAGTCTGGTTTCGTCAGATATAGAATAATTTATCTGCCGTGCTTGGATTTGACACATGTCCTTTTATCTGAAAAATGGGTTAGATGTATATTGCAAACTTTTCTTACACCTGAGGTGGTTCTTAGTCAAAATCGCAACTCTGGCTTTGAGCCTCAACAACAAAGTGCCAGACTGAAGAAGCATTATTTTTTCGACTACTGACAGTTTTGCTGCTACAGGGTTTGTTTCAGGCCGTCGTATTTAGAAAATATTCTCTAACATTTACCGTTTCACCAATTCATCATTTCTGTATCGGAAACAACTGTCGTCTGATCCCAAGGATTTTTTACTTGAAGATGCTGTTGCATGCAAAATCTCTGGTGTGGATACTAGTCTTAAAACTAAACTCCCATTTACCAGGTGGCAGACAGAATTTAATAAAGGTCAGAGGGATTGATATGCATATATTATTTTATGGCACCCATAACCTTGAAGAAACAGCCCTGACTCTTTGTATCGAATGCATCGGTGGGCAGGTACTGGAGGAAGTGAGTGCAAATGTCACTGCACCCCTTAGTTTTTTTGTGTAATTAATGGAAGCCGAATTTCAATAATTGCTAAATATCATTTCTAAACTCAAATTAAAGGTTAAATCTGTAGTTCCTGGGGATATCTAATACCCCTTTAATCCTGTTCGGTAGCTGTGGCTGACGGAGGGTTCCTTCTACACAGGCTTAAAGGCTGTAATAACTCAAGCAGAAAGCAAGGTGGAGTGATGTGGGCCCCACGGACATTTCGTGTGTCTGTGTGGGCGGTTTCTCGGTCTAAGGACGGTTATTGTTGAGTTCAGGATGAATTGTGTGTACATTCAGGGAACTGCTTGTTAATGCAATACTAATGGTACACTTATACAAGCTCTTACCTACAATATTAGCGACACATCATAAAAAATGCCTGGGTAAATAAACCCAGTGCTGTGGGGACTAGATGATAGTGTGGACAAACCCAGCAATTGGGCTGTTTGACCCAGCAGTTGGGTTAAATGTTTTACCAAACATTCTGGGTAGTAACCCAACCGCTGGTCAAAACAACCCAAACGCTGGTTTGTCCCTATTTACCGCACTGGGTTGTATTGAACCCAGCATTTTTTAGAGTGTAGTATGTAAAAATGGATACAAGGGGGAAACAAAATATATGCATGCAAATACCTAACCAGTCAATGTGGCAGCAGCTCAACTTGAGCAGCAGAAATGAGTGATGATCATTTTGCTTAATCTTAGTGAATTTTAATCTTTAAATCAGTTTGGCAAAAAAAATATTAGTTCAGATTAATTTACTGATTAATTTGGTGACGCTTTCTGTAGGTTACATTGCTACTCCAGTAGGTGAAACAAAACAATTTTGTGTGTGCTGTGAGTTCTGTTAATGTTTTTAACGAATCGGTTGAGTCAGTGATTCATAGTCATTCATGACTTAAACAATAATAGCTATTGTTGATAATTTATTGAACATTTTATCAAACTTTCATATATTAACATAGGCAGTGGCTATTTGCACTAAGTAAAAATAGCTTATTTTCTTAGGGATCAATGCTATATTACACTAAGTGAAAATAGCAATAGATTCTATTTACACTATTTACAAATAGGAGAATTGTCTTTGCAATAGTAGTAAGATGCTATTTATACTAAATGCAAATAGTAGCAATTATCTGCACCTCAGTATTGTAAACCATTATAAAAGAGTATGCAATAATAACGTATTGAGTGTAAATTATAATTTTTATTAAAATTATTAAATGGATGCCTCTTTATTGGTACAATAAAGCCCTCCCTACAACTAACCTTAACCGATAAACAGCAGTGAGGCACGTTATTTTCCACTTTTCGATTATTTCCTTCATTTTATTGAAAATAAATGACTTTACGATGTGATATGTGGATGCTGCAAGATGGAAAGAACGCGTTCAGCAAATAAGGCGGATTTGAACTCGGGTCGGTCGCATCAAAAAGTAATTTTTACGCGCGTTATTATCTATGCAACTGAAGCTGCTGTTAGCCAACGTCTTTTGTGATGTTGTCTAACCCTAATAACCTCTGCCAAAAAACAAAAAAAAGCATGCAAATATATAACAAGCCAATCATGTGGCAGCAAGTGCATTAAAGTAAAACTGCATCTCATTGAATTTGAATCTCGTCCCTAACAAGGTAGTGTTAGATTTAATGTATAAAATGTATAAGAACTGATTAAAAACAATATATATTATAGCTATATATATATATATATATTATATAGATTATATAAAAAAAAAAGATGATCTGATGATCAAGTGATGTATTGCAGTGTAGATATATATATATAGTCAATCAACTGGAGATCATTGACAGCTGGCATGGTTTACATATTTGGTGCACTTATACTGACAACTGCCTAGTAACCGTTTCTAAAAAAATCTAGAGTTAAATTCACAAGAAACTAGAGGTGACTGGAACATACACGCGATCAAGTGCTTCAGTTGTTGTTCAAACTAAACATCAGAATTGGGACAAAATGTGATTTCAGTATCTCAGAAACTGCTGATCTCCGGGGATTTTTCATGCACAGGAGTCTCTAGGGATTGCAGAGAATGTTTCGAACAACAAAAAGCATCCAGTGAGAGGCAGTTCTGTGGGCGAAAATGCCTTGCTTATGCCAGAGGTCAGAGGAGAATGGCCAGACTGGTTCAAACTGACAGGATGGGCTTTAGGCGAAGTAAAGAAATTTGGTTGACCCCACAATGACAGCAGAAGAGAATCATGGACTGTACCTTGAATCAAACCTAAGATGATGAGCCACAGCAGAAAATGACCACTCCAGGTTGTACCTCTGTCAGTTAAAAATGTATAGGGTTTGGTAGGGTCAGAATTTGACATCAACTGTGAATCCATGCATCCGTTCTGCCCAGTGTCAGGCGTTCAGGCTCGTAGTGTTGGTGTAAGGATGTGGGAAATATTTTCTTGGCACGCATTAGGCCCTTAACACCAGTTGAGCATTGTTTAAATGTCACAGCATACCTGAGTATTTGTTGCAGACCATGCGCACCCTTTTATAGCCTCATTCTGCCTATCTTGTCATGGCCGTTTGCAGTTGGATAACACACCATGTTACAAAGCACTAGATGCATCAGACCTAGTATTAGAAAAGTGAACCTAATAAAGTGGCCAATGAGTAGAGGCTCGTAACACAACCAACTGTAATCACAAATGTTAGGGAGGATAATTATTTTCTGGCAATTTTTAGCATATAACAGGGTTAGAATGGTCAACTAGTTGTTGAGGTGAGCTTTTTGAATTTTAGCTTTAGTATTTTTTTCAGCAGCAGGGGATGAATTTAGACACAGTGGCTGTTGTATTGCATATCTTGTGTTATTAAAAACATAAATTTTTTATCATGTGGGCAATTTGTATATGGGCAATTTTTTTTAGTAAAATCTAAAAATGTTATTCTGGGAATATTGACTTCTAACTAAATATGTGTTCAGTTAATAAGATTTGGCTTTAATACAGTGAACAAATAAAAAGCCAAACTATTTAAATATATTTTTTTACATTATATTACATATTACCTCTTTTTACATGGTATATTATTATTGGACTTGTATACATTCAAGATGGGGGCAGGAAGATGTAGTGATTGGTATTTTATTTGATTTTATTTATTTAATTCATTCAGTAAGTAAATGACAAGGACACATTAAATTGATCAAAAAAATAATAATTGCAAATTGCAGAGTACATGCTGTTCATGCGTGCTTTATATAAATCAATTAATAATAAACCAAAATGGTTCTGGCGCCCAGCACAAATAGCATTATTAGCATGATTTATGAAGGATCATTGGACATTAAGATTGAAAGTAAGACGATGAAAAATTCATTTTAAATTATCACAATAGAAAAGTTATTGTAAATTATTAAACACTATGTCATAAATCTTATATATTTTTTAAGACTGAAATGTACCTTAGTGGCAGAAGACACTTCCTTTAAAAATCTAAAAATCCCAAATGTGACATAGTATTGTATATTTTTTATTACATGAAAATATGTTAGCAAGAATTTTACCTTTGCAAAGTAATTGTTATGTTTAGGAGTCCTTTGAATTAAAATGTCTGACAAACCGTGATTCAGACGATGCACTGTCTAGTCGTCTTTGAACATCAGTATGTAATCCTTCACTGCACCACAGATTTCATCTATTTCTTCTCTGCCCGCAGATCTAAAACTGCATATGTCACAATCATTAACACATTAGCATTATTAACGCAGCTGTCATGTCAAAAGAGCCCTGTCAGAAGCCCATTGATCTTCTGTCTGTCTGTCACCTCTATCTGTCAGTTTTGTCAAGTTTAGTCAGTTTTCTCTTCCTGAATTTTCTTTGCTCGTTTCCTCCCCCGTCTCCCACGCTATTATTTTTCATCTACATACTTCTCGTTCACCTGTTTATCCACAGGAAGCCAGCGATGGTGGAGTAAATTGTGTGTAGCTCAGACGGGAACTATTGAACTGCAAACATCAAGGTTATGTTGTTTTGATGGAGCGATCCTCGCTGCATCCCATTTCAGTCACAAGTCGCTTCGCGCTTTTGAAAATTGACACATGTCGGAGAGAAAACCATGTCTATCAGTTTGTCATTTTTTGCTAGTGTGTATGCTCGCGCCCTTGAATATGTGGGTGAGCAGCTATCTCTGTTACAAAAAACACTGACTACAGTCAAGGCCGTTTTTTCATGTTACTATATGTCATCGTATGTCTCGTATACATTGTTGCATTGCCCATCTAATCTTTTAATCCACAAGTAAATGTCTGGATTTTCATTTTTATCTGCTTCCTCCCTCCCTCCCTCCCCGGAGAAGATGCTGGGTGGCCTTGCTGCTTTGTTCAGTATATCAGCCAGCTTGCACCTGTGTTGCTATGGACTGTATAATTTGTCGTCTCTGAGGACTTCCTGCACGGAAATTGAACTGGAAAAATCCAGAGACAGACTGAAGCTGCTGGGTTATCTGATGTAGATAGGTACATTTGGATAATACTTTGTCTGGTGCCAAACGTCCCCCCAATGAGCGCAGGGAGTAACATCTCTTTCAAAAAACACGGGGAAAACAGACTTTGGAGTCAGAATGTGCAGCTGTCAAATACAGCGTGCTGTAGCGCTCGCCAAGAGCTCAAATTATCAAACGAAGCTAGCCATTTAGCATTCATTTATGACACAAAACAGGGCACAGCAAACTGCGGTTATATCTGAAAATCTACCGTAGTTCTTGCAGCGCAGCCATGTTGATCAATGGGAGATCAACTATTCCCTTTTAAAACTAACTACAGTATACCCACAAATTTGGAAAATATTGGCTTTGTTTCAAAACCAAGTGAGCTGTCTTGTTGTCTGCTAATAATACAGCATTCTTCCTGTCATTAACCTTGGTGTGGAACCAAAGTGACAGATTTGGAGTACCCTACATAGGCAGAAACTGTTAGCATGTTGCTATGTTAACACCATGATACATTAATAAACATTAAACACATAGTAACCACATTTATGTGTTAAAATACGAAATTTTTTAGTTTGATTTCACTTTGTTTATAGCTTTTTTGGTGTTTGTCCCGTGAACACGGTAAATGGTTTGTAAACAACTTTTGCACATTTATCGGCATTTTGGACAGAATAGTTTTTCATGATACAGTGCTTTTCCACAGAATACCCCTTACGGAAACCCTGGTTAACTACCACAATAAAATAAAAAAAACATGGTTACTATCAGGGCATTCTAGACACGTGCCTATGATTGCTCATCCAGGGGGGGCCCAAACACAATGAAGAGATACTACAGGGATCTCACATATAAATTGAATGTTAAATGTGAAAAGTTCGGTATTTCAGTAAGTTCACTCACAATTGTGAAATCTCGTGTATTAAATAAATTCAATTGCACACAGGATGAAGTAGTTTAAGTCTTTTCGGTCTTTGAATTGTGATGATTTGGATTCACATTCCAAAAACACCCCAATCACCATTCAACATAATTAGATAATCAGAAGACACAATAAAAAAAAACAGTTTTGTTTGAGGTACACATTTAACATTTCCTTCTGGAAAGTATGTTCATTTAATGTACATGTACTCAATACTTAGTAGGTGCTCCTTTTGCTTTAATTACAGCCTCAATTCAGCGTGGCATGGAGGTAATCAGTTTGTGGCACTACTGAGGTGGTATTGAAGCCCAGGTTTCTTTGACAGTGGCCTTCACCTCATCTGCATTTTTTGGTCTCTTGTTCTCATTTTCCTCTTGACAATACCCCACAGATTCTCTATGAGGTTCAGGTCTGGTGGGTATGCTGGCCAGTCAAGCACACCAACACCATGGTCATTTAACCAACTTTTGTGCTTTTGGCAGTGTGGGCAGGAGCCAAATCCTGCTGGAAAATGAAATCAGATCTCAAAAAGCTGGTTCAGCAGAAGGAAGCTTGAAGGGCTCCAAAATTTCTTGGTAAACAGGTGCAGTGACGTTTGGTTTTCAAAAAACACAATGGACCAACAACCGGCAGATGACATTGCACCCCAAATCATCACAGACTGTGGAAACTTAACAACTTGGACTATTCAAAGCAACTTGGGATGACTTCTAACATCTCCAGACTCTAGGACCTTGGTTTCCAAATTAAATGCAAAACTTGCTCTCATCTGAAAAGAGTTAAAGAGGACTTTGACAAAGGGAACAGTCCCAGTTCTCTTCTCGTAGCCAGGTAAGCCGCTCTGACTGTGTCCTGTGGTTCAGGACGTGGCTTACTAAGAAGAAAAAGACAACCTGTAGCCATACTTCCTGACACGTCTGTATGTGGTGGTCTTAAGCCACTGACCACAGCCTCAGTCCAATCCTCTGTGAAGTCACTCAAATGTCTTGAAGCGACTTATGCATCTGCAACTCATTAAGTCCTGCGGTGCGATAGGTTGGTTGGATCTTTTTCGTCCACACCCTCTTTTCCTTCACCCACTCAACGTTTGCTGTTAACATGCTGGATACAGCACTCTCCGTGACACAGGCCAGCTTCATTGGCAATGATGTTGTGGGCTTACCTACTTGTGACGTGGTTCCTGTCAATGATTGTCTTCTGGACAAATATCAGATCAGCAGTCTTCCCCATAATTTTGTAGCCCAGTGAACCAAACTGAGAAACCATTTTGAAGACTCAGGAAACCTTTTCAGGTGTTTTGAGTTGATTAGCATGTCAACATATTCTAATTTGTTGAGATAGTGAAATGGTGGGTTTTTGTTAAATGTGAGCCAAAATCATCACAATTAAAAGAACCAAATACTTAAACTATTTCAGTCTGTGTGCATTGCATTTATTTAATACACAAGTTTCAAATTTGAGTTGAATTACTGAAATAAATGAACTTTTCCACGACATTCTAATTTATTGAGATGCACCTGTATAATATTTTTGTTATGCTATGGGATATCTACAACAGTAAAAGAGCCAAAAACTCAGAAGACATTGAGCAAATAAATATAACAAACAATAGGGTAAAAAATGACAAAACTATTTCCATGTCTTCCACCTTTATGTAGGTTACGGAAATCACGCTTTCTTTCTCCCGTTCTCTCACAGACGCACACACAGAACAGACACGCACTCGCGCGCACACGCGGAGACACGGACAGAAACTGCACTGCAAATTTATCAATAAAAGAGTTTCGCAGCTGAAAAGCTATACATGACATTTCTCAGTAGTGAGGTTCTTGAAGCAGTTCAACTTAAAGATTCGCTATTAGTAGACGATGCTGCTGAATACTACTGAGAGATGCACAGACGCAAGTATTCACACGCACTTAATATCTCCCTTTCGCTCTCTCTCTCTCTCTCTCTCTAATACTGCGTTAGACTGCTTTATTAATAACTGCGTAAGCCTGCATATCAATGGTTCAAGCCTCTGTTATTAGCTCTAAAATGACGTTTTGGAATTTGCTACGGAAGGTTTGGGATGAGGTGCGTAAAAAATTAGCTAGTTCAACACCCATTAGATTTCAGGACGGAAACACGTCACATGTCTTGAAACAAATCATCTGAACAATTGATGTGATTGTGACTCCAGGCCGTTAAAATTATTAGAGAAAAAATGCACTCCCGATGTGGTTATGTGGCCACTTCGCCGCACCTATTAATGGAATGAAATGCAGTTTGTTTGAATTCTACAAACACTTAAGAAATTACATTCAAATTTTATGGACTGAACGCAAGCGCTTATTGCGATAGAAAACAATGTAACGGTTTCCACTGATTAAGAAACATTTTTGTTTGCTTGGCTGGTAATATTAGGTCTATTATATTAACAGGGAAGGGGGCCCAAAAATTTGTTTTGCCTATGTCACGAAAAGCGGGTAAATACGGTCCGGTTACTATTGTTAAACCATGGTAACCACAAATCAACCATGGTTTTGCTATACTAACCATATTTTAACCATGGTATTTTTAGTAAAACTGTGGTAATACAAATAGTGATCAATATGTCAAAAATCATGGTTACTACAATTTGTTTAATGGTTAATTTTCATAAGGGACATTGTTATTTTTACTACAGTACTTTTTGTAAGGAACTCTAAGGCATAACCTTAGCTTTAACAACAGCAGAACACTGTTGACGTCATCCAGATTTGGAATGCCCTACCTAGGCAGCAACTGTTCAAATGGCACACATCCGATACAAAATCAAATGGAGATGCTCAATTTCAATTGTTTAACATGTGCATGGTGTTATGCTAACACCATGATACACTAATAAACATTTTGCTCTTTCTATCTGCCATTTTGGTGGATTTTGTTTTTCTCTGTATTTACTACTTTTACTCCAGAATACATACAGTTATATATACTACAGTACTTTTTCAAAGGGACTGTAAGGCATGACCTTAACTTTATCAGCAGCAGAACGCTTTGTTGGCATTGTTCCTTATTAAGAGCTTGTTTATGCTAGCTGCTACTTTAGCTTGTCATTTTTGAGTGGACTTCATTAACAGGCTTAAGTTTTTCCAGAGTAAATAACTGCAGTAAATGTCCCGGCTCTTTTGTTTACAACGTACAAGTCGTCAGCATTGCCCTCATTTGAGTGTAAATAATTTAGCCCTCTCTGCTCTTCAAGCCTCAGTGATTTGACTAAGCACCTCAGTTTTTAGCATAAGCGTAGAAACTGAAAAATACGAAAGGAAACCATTAGAGACAGCCTATGTGTTTTCACACTCTCTGATATGAAACGCTAGCTCAGGCGTTACGTTCTAAGAGATATATGGAGAGATATGCCTACAGTATGTGGGAGTATTTAGTATAATGAACATTGCTATCTAGTGCTAATGAAACAGTATCACGGTCATGTATGATTTATTTTCTGAGTATCATCCTCGCCTGTTGTTTCTCGCAAGATGCCATTTATGTGTTTTAAGCCATAGTACATTAACGCACAATAGCTAATGACGTTAAGTGCTAAATAAACTGCAGGCTTTGAAGCTCTTCTCTGCCTTTCAGGTGCTGGTTTGTTGTGTCACCTGTTTCTTCCCCAAATCAGGGGAAATGTTTCCCGAGCTGTCTTTTTTTTCACTCCCTTGTTCTCTCTCTTCATCCCCAGACGTGTTGCTGTAAAACTGACTTACTCTCCTAATAGCAAAAAGTCATTCGTTTCGCCTTTGTATCCCAATCCTGGTTTCATCCCCAACCCCGAGACTCTAGACTTCGACTCCTTCCGCTTGGTTCCAAACCCTCCGCACGGCCGCTAAACGACCCCCGGGCCGTCTCGGGGTTACCCCCCCACCCACCCCCTCACACCCCCCCCCCCCCATCCCGGGTTTAAGGGTATGATCAAAGCGCCAATCCGGGAGATGAATCCACAGCGCTCCGCTGTCCTTACCGATGCGAAGAAAGGTGAAAAGGCCGAAAAGGGTTAAAGAATCTCATTAACGGGTTTAGCTAAGTGTTAATGGAAATAAGGATGTAGCCGCGCTAAATCTGAAATTTAGAAAATGTCTCAAGAGATTCTGATTGATCACTTGAGCAAATGTACACCATGTACATCAAGAGCAAAGTAACTCAGATTTTTTTTTATCCTATTTTTTTGGAATAATACATCTCCCCCACATCCCGTAACGGCAACAAACCACGCATGACTCCCTCAACGTGGCTCGCTTCCACAAATGTTGTGAGGGACTCCGCGTCGCTTGTCGTGAGATTTAATGCATATTTGATAACGTTTCCGTCAGGCTTCATGAGTGCTTGTCATGTCGTTATGTTGACAGTGTGTCTTCAGAAAAACCATTGGGTGAACATCTACGCTATAGACGAAGAGGCAAGTGAGTGGGAACTAGAGAGGCATCTGTCTCCAAGGCTTAGTGGAACTCGTTCACAATCCGCAAAGGAGCCACGTGGCGTGACATCCTCCTCATAGTGCTGCGAATTTAGGTCTCGCTGCGACTGAGTTCCTATTTAGGTTTTTTCACAAGCTTTGAAATGGTGCTTAAAGCCATTCAGGATGTATCTGCGCTAATGGATTGCAGGAAAAGTAGATTTGTTCGCTGATCTGATTAATATTTTATATGGATAAATATTTATTGAAGTGTTACTGGCAGTTTAATTGCATCATGGTTAATCGTTATTTTTATTTATTTTCAAAATGAGATTTAATACAGATAGTATCTCAATATAATTTGCCCTCAGGTGGTCCTAATCAGATTAGCCTGATTCGTTTTTGGGTGATGCTTAGTAGTTACTTTATTCACTGCAGTTGCTGCAGGCGAGTATAAAATAACTGGTCATAAGCATTTTTAACCACACAAAAATGGCCACTTTCACAAAGCCACAGTCTTTTAATGTGCTGTTTTTACAGTGTATTATTGCCATGTCCTCTTCTGATATCCCCCTTTCACACCTGTATTCTGTTATGGCTGTATGTTGATGGCATCATGCCTGGTGTGTGGTGTGGTCTCCATCCCTGTGTTACCTGCAGTTTCCTCGGCCTCTCTCCAGCAAAACTGCGCAAAGCCATCTGCGCTTACATTTCAGCCTCTGTTTAACCCTATGAAGCCTACTGTATCAAATTTAATACACACATTTCTAAGGCCTTCCGAAGTATAATAGGTTCGATAATACGTTGTACCACAATTTTTTATGACATTCTGTCATTGAGAGTTTATACTTTTAGTGAGTTAAGACGACGTAGTATTATCACGTCGTTGTCGGGGTCTTGTTTGCTGTGAAATCTTTAATATGTGGATCAAGTAAACTTTAGAAACTGTTATGTGTGTAATATTTTAAGATGAAAACTTGTTGGAATGAAGCAACCTTTTTGGGTGACTGAAGATCTGTAAACAGTGGTACGTTTACAGTGAAACCAAATGAACAAATTTGTAATAGACTGAAAAGCCTTTCATGGAAACCCATTGAACGATAAGAATGAGCTACGCTCGGAATCTGAAATTTCGGATCGGATTGAGGGGGCAGTTAGTCCTGTTTATATCGACTATGGGGGGAGAGTGCATGTAAACACTTGATCGGTTTGAACCCCGAAACTGAAAGGACTGCGCGTGTGAAAAGACGCAGAAATAGCGTAATGACGTATGACGTGCAGAAAGAACGGCTCTTCCTTTTGAATAAAGTGTTATAAATGCGTGTCCTGTCATTATAAAAACTCTCCTTTCACTCGGCAACTGTGAAGTAGAGCAGGACAACCTCCCACCAGTCCTCGTTTTGGATTCTCATCCACAGGCAACACGTTTTGGACACAGGGAGGGGCATTTTTACTGTGTGATAAACATGAGCAGCACGGCACAGCGGTTTATAAGTATATTTATCCATAAATTGATCAATATTAATTCTGCTGTTAAAAAC